>JAWPHD010006896.1:0-137225 GCA_037043455.1 Cyrtodaria siliqua | reverse complement strand
AAAAAAGAAAAAAAGTTTCAAGTCTGGGGCGGGGTGGGGTGTGTGGGGGGGGGATGGGGTGGGGGGGTGGTGGGGACGGGGAAGGTTGCAACTTATATGTGTAAGAATTGACTAAAACAACACAGAAATATAAAAAAAAAAAAAGGTGT
This sequence comes from Cyrtodaria siliqua, assembly GCA_037043455.1. Taxonomy (NCBI): domain Eukaryota; kingdom Metazoa; phylum Mollusca; class Bivalvia; order Adapedonta; family Hiatellidae; genus Cyrtodaria; species Cyrtodaria siliqua. Next base: position 137,076 of record JAWPHD010006896.1, on the reverse strand, counting down.
GGAGGGTAGTGGGGGCGGGGTAGAGGGGGTGGGGGAGGAGGGAGCCCATGCCCCAATATGGGTGAAGTATTAAGATGCATAATGCTATAACAAATCCCAAACCAAAATTATAGATGTATACATGCTTACACGCAAACCTAGATCTGCCTTTATTGCACATTTTATGGGCCATCACAATTTGGGTTCCATGGGAGCCCAGAATTTGCAGAAGACAAAATTACTTATCCAACCCTTTACAACATACTATAAGGAAACCAATTCCAAAATTTAGTTCAGCTAGGACAAAAAATGTAAGAGATATAGACCTGTAAACACAGCTTACACGCAAAATTTGATGTGAAACAGACATATTTTAAGGGCTATCAGAATTACAGGGGTTACAGGAACCAAAATTACTTAAGCAGCCCTTACGATAATGCTATAAGGAAGCTATAAATGGCCAAATTTGGTTGTGCTAGGGTAAGAAATGTAAGAGATATAGACTTGTGAACACAGCTTACATGCAAAATTTGATGTGAAATGGGGCGTATTTTATGGGCTATCATAATTTGGGTTCCATGGGAGCCCATGTGTAACAGGAACCAAATTGCTTATGCAGCCCTTAAGATAATGCTACAAGGAAGCCCATGAACAAATTTAGTTGTAGTAGGATAAGAAATGTAAGAGATATAGACTTGTAAACACAGCTTACACGCAAACCTTGATGTGGGACGCCGACCCCGTGGTGATTACATAAGCTCTCTTATTCTTCGAATAGTCGAGCTAAAAAATGTTTTTATTGAATTTGAATTTTGTTTGGGTGTGTGTGGGGTGAGGGTTGATTCTGGGATACAAAAGATCGAAAATGTATTGAATAAGAAGAGAACAAGAGCACCACCTAGTGGGGCATATACGCCCATCGTTGGCACGGTTTCGATCCAGGTTTAACCTTTTTTCAAAGGGTAATAATTTAAAAAATATGAATCAGAGTTATGGGCCTTTATAAGATACATTCATTGGATCATGTTGAAGATGGTGCAAAGTTTCATTGTTGTAAATTTAATACTTTCAAACTATTATCCACAATCACTTGCAAAAGGCAAGGTTAAGTTTCAGATTTTAAATATTTTTTTCCAAAGAGGAAAAATTTAAAAATAATATGAACCAGAGAGTTATAGGACTTTAAGACATAATATGGCCCTATGGAAGTATGAAAACAGTCCATCTTGCAAAAGAATGCAAAACTTCTTGCAAAACACAAATCAAGCAATGAGGCGAATTCATCAAAATTATCATGTGCTCACCTAGTTTCCCTCTGATACGCAGCTCAGCCTCCACTCTGTGGTGATTAACGTTAGATGAACGTACAAGATTCTCCTTGAAGCCACCGCAGGAACCTGAAATAATAACAGACAGTGCATGGCAATGAAGTAAATAAGTCAGTAAGAATCATTGGTGTTTTAATGTTACAGTAACTGCATAGGTCATATCAAAAGAGACACATGGCAATCTCTTTTTTTTTTATAGGTTACTTCACATTTCAATATTCTTATTAATAGTTAGTTGAATAGTTCAAAGCAAATTCTGTTTGCCTACTAACAATTTTATTATTACGTCTGTGAATCTATATGGTATAATAACAAAGAACCTGATGATTATAGATCCTGGTGATTACAGAACTTGATGATGACAGAAACCAGTAATTATAGAACATGGTGATTACTGAACCTGATGATGACAGAATCGTATAATAGAATTGATGATTACAGAATCTTATAATAGAATTGGTGATTACAGAACCTGGTGATTGCAGAACCTGGTGATTACAGAACCAGGTGATTACAGAAACTGGTGATTTCAGAACCTGATGACTACATAACCCACTGATTACAGAACCTGATGATTACAGAACCTGATGGTTTATACAGAACACAATGATTACAGAACCTGATTATTATAGAACCTGGTGATAGCAGAAGCTGGTGATTACACAACCTAGTGATTAAAGGCCCATGTGATGTCAGAACCCAGTAATTACAGAACATGGAGATTAGAAAGCCCAGTAATTACAGAATATGGTGAGTAGAGAACCCAGTAATTACAGAACATGGTGATTACACTGTAACAACCCAATGATTAAAAATCCTGGGTTTCATTTTCACTAGAAAACATCATAGAAGGATAACCACATGTTTCAAATAAATTTGGGTGAAATTATATTGACATCGTTTGTTTCCTTTAAAAAAAAGTTTTCACTTTGTCATGTAGTTTTGAAAAATTATCTACAATATTTACCTACCTCTAGCCAGTACCATCTGCATAGCTCCTGATTGGGCATCAATATTTAATTCATGTACATTATATGCTACAGGAGTCTTCTGTGGGAGAGTAACATATCTGTCTCTGCTGTACGAAGTGTCTCCAGACACCGAGGCTTTCTTTAGAAACTGTTACGAATTTGAATGTTATCATTAAGATATACACAACAAATGATGCTTTCATGCTTTGAATTATGTTACAGTTTATAATTTTATATTGGCATTTTGTGTACGGGCAAATCAGAGTTAAATTTAGTTTGAAGACATACATGTCAGAAGAAAAGGGTTATACATGTACGGGCAATCCGGTTTGAATATCGAAAGTTTGTTTGCAAGTTCAGCTGTCTCCACTAATGCTGCAACCCAAATTGTGCCTCAAATAACCCAAAGACAACCCCAAACAAAGGGATACATAACTGGGAGTCATTTTCATTTGGAGGATTCTCGGCTTCACAAGTTATGTGATAAATTTCATTTGAAATGACCCCGTGTGACACTCGGTAAATTAACATGGGTAGGTCATCCTACATAAAGTTAAAGCTTCTCTGGTACCGCCCCGTATCACTCTGGTACCGCCCGTATCACTCTGGTACCGCCCCCGTATCACTCTGGTACCGCCCCGTATCACTCTGGTACCGCCCTGTATCACTCTGGTACCGCCCCGAATCAATTAGAAGGGTGTCCACGGAACACGTGTGTCACCTGCCGTGTGCATATTTCATCTAGTACAATTTAACTATAAAGTTGGAAGACAGCGGGTGCAATCCTTCATGAAAATTTGGAGCCGATTTTTTTCTTTTAATTGTTAAAGTTTATGAAATGGGTCATAACTCTGCATTGGGTAATTGATAAAGAGGAACTGTATAAAGTTGCATGACCATAGGTCAATGTTTTGCCAAGTCATGAGCTAGGTTAGGTTGTAGGTTAAAGTTTTATGAGAAGGGCCACAACTGTGCCAAAATGAAAGTCAGATTTAATGGACATGTGCAACAACATTTCTTTTGGTAAGATAAAGATGTGTGTGAGTCAGTTAGTTATGAGCTTGGTTAGGTTGCAGGTTAAAGTTTTATGAAAAAGGAGCATAACTCTGCCAAAATGAAAGTTATGGTTATTGGTCATGGGTAACAAACACTTTTTCAGGTAAGATGAATATGTGTGTTCAATGAACATAACTCAAAACACTTTTTTAAGTTACGGCCAGTTATGACCTTGCTGGTTAGGTTGCAAGTTAAAGTTTTATGAAAAGGGGCATTACTCTGCCAAAATGAAAGTCGTAGTTATTGGACATGTTTAACACCTTCCTTAAGGTAAGATGAAGATATGTGTGAAGTTTCATTAACATAGGTCAAAGTTAGGTTTCAGGTTAAAGTGTGACGGATGACGGACAAAGTGATCCCTAAGTGTCAACAACGGACGACGGACAAAGAGATCCCTAAGTGTCTGCCATGCTACGCAGGCAATACAACAAGAGTATCATATTTCATCTTACTTACGTCTAGTCTCAGTTTACCAGAAGCACCAGTATCGTCAGCTCGACTTATGGTCCCTCCATCATGCAGGCATGCAACACCAGTTATCATGCACAGAACTTTGTTGTCATCTTCCCTGATCTGGCGTACGTAGGGGTGTTCTAGGTTGATATACCTGATATATTTGAAAGAGTTTATCATCAGCATTTTTACTAGAAAACAAATAATAAGTTTAAAATTAAGAGATAACCATGCTAAGATTTTCAATCTGGGACGGTATGTGAGTGGTTTTACAGTTTGAAATTTTGTTTTACGACGACGCAGTAGCGGAGCCGTAAAACGCAATTTTAAACCGTAAAACCAACCATAGACTGTCCCAGATTGAAAATTTTAGATAGTTATCCAGTGAATAGGATAGCCAATAAGCTATATGTGCCAATGGCCCGATATGCTAGAGTTTCTACGGGCTATTTGCGGTTCTAATGGGCCATGTTCAAATATATATGTGTCACTTAGACATCCGTCCAAGAAATAAAGAAAAAAATGTGCTAAATCAACTACCTTAATTTCGACATTGCCGTAATACTTACTAAATAGATATCAAAGGGAAGACATCCATATTTCTTTATGCTTTACGTCCGTCAAGTGACGTGAAAAATTATCGACGGCGTGTAATAGATTGATAAGCAAATTAAACTGATGCGTCGTATAGAGCACAATAGATCATGGGCCATTTGTAACTTTATGCGACTATGGTGCAAGGCACGTGCCTATCCCAATCACTGTTATCTCAATTCTAATGCTTTTCATTTAAATTCCAAAAATAAGTCAAAAATCATACAAACTTGTTCTTTTCTATGAAAACTCAAAATCATCAGTAATGTCATTTTGTAATACTTTATCCGATATACTTTTTAGACGGTGAATCGGGCGTTTTAAATTTACAGTCGGAAATTTTAGACGTTAGCCATTGGAGAAAAGTGTTACATAATAGTTGCATTAGAATGTTCAATTGTAGGATAAAAAATGTCATATCAATATAAAGATGGTTAGAACTTTGTTCTTCAGGTCCATCATGTCCAAACATATTGTAGATATTAAAATGCTTAAATAAACCCTGGTGTGTATTGATAATTATTACTGCACAGAATTATTTTTTTCCTACAGAAAGAGTCAGCTTAAGGATCATTCATTACGCGTTATGGCCCTTTAGCACAGAAAATACCTAGACTCAAAAAAGCCTGATAGTATCCCTTTATAAATACCGCATTATCATACTAATAATTTTGCACCTTAGGTACCTCACCTTGCATCAGAAGGTGTTGAATGAGCGTCATTTTTTATCTTATAAATATGGCTATCCAAAGAAAGCCTATTAAATTGATTAGTTTGGATTGCCAACTTTAACACAATTTAATGCAATTTCCAATTATGGTATTTTTTGATACTTAAACATTTTGAGCTAATAAAGAGTTGAACTGACAGTTGCAATTTACAACTGGTCAAAGAGCTCATTATAATCATCGACGGATATTTACCTGTTCTTGAGCTCGGATGTGAGCTTGGGAATATTGACCTCTACCTTGGTGACCTTTCCAAACTTGATATCCAGCGTTACCGTGTCATTGGCTTCCATTTCTGCCTCTGTAATTACAGTCAAAACTGTGCAAGAAATCACCTCCATTAAGACACCACTTCCTTGTAACCGACTATTATTAAAACTATAAATCGATTAATAAAAAAACACATTTTGATTCTGTTCGAAAAAATTTCCATGAAGAGTTTGAACTGAATTGAATTGGATTATACATTCGCACCAGCAGCTAAGGTCAGATGGTGATTTTCCAGCTTCTAGCTTTACAGGATGAGCCAAGGTGCCCATCCGGGCAATTTTAACGCACGGGTGGGCAACTGGGTAGAACGGAAGAACCATTAATTGACATTCCATAAGCCAGCTGGATAGCTTCCTGACATAAGGATTCCTGGGCACAGGGCTCGAACCCGCAGTGGTGAAAGGCAAGTGATTTCAAGCCAAAGACTCTAACCACTGGGCCACCGACGCCACACCACGAAGAGATACAGATGGAGATGATGCAGAGCTTGAACTCGAACAGAGATGATACAGAGCTAGAATTCACAGGGCTCGAACCCACAGTGGTGAAAGGCAAGTGATTTCAAGCCAAAGACTCTAACCACTGGGCCACCGACGCCACACCATGAAGAGATACAGATGGAGATGATACAGAGCTAGAATTCACAGTGCTCGAACCCACAGTGGTGAAGGGCAGTGAATTCAAGTCAGAGATTCTAACCATTGGGCCACCGACGCCGCACCATGAAGAGATACAGATGGAGAAGATACAGAGCTATAACTCACAGGGCTCGAACCCACAGTGGTGAAGGGCAAGTGAATTCAAGTCAGAGATTCTAACAACTTGGCCACCGACGCTGCACCATGAAGAGATACAGATGGAGATGATACAGAGCTAGAACTCACAGGGCTCGAACCCACAGTGGTGAAGGGCAAGTGAATTCAAGTCAGAGATTCTAACGACTGGGCCACCGACGCCGCACCATGAAGAGATACAGATGGAGAAGATACAGAGCTATAACCAACAGGGCTCGAACCCACAGTGGTGAAGGGCAAGTGAATTCAAGTCATAGAGATTCTAACCACTGGGCCACCGTCGACGCACCATGAAGAGATACAGATGGAGAAGATACAGAGCTATAACTCACAGTGCTCATACCCACAGTGGTGAAGGGCAAGTGAATTCAAGTCAGAGACTCTAACCACTGGGCCACCGCCGCCGCACCATAAAGAGATACAGATGGAGAAGATACAGACATTTACAATGAGCATGGTCTGGATTTATTTCCGCTATCAGAAGATTTTGTAACAAATGATATTAAAATGTTCCCATTGTATTGTTTTAAATGTAGCTGTATCAGGAGACCACCACTCAGTGTGTTAAGATATCAATTTAATTTACACTTACATTTAGTGGTCTCTTAATACAGGTTTGACTGTTTAATAAAAATAAATAGAATTCAGCATTTAATTTAGTCAGAAGAAATAAATTCATAACATATCTTACAATCAAATAGTTGATAGTTCAAAGAGATCTCAGTACATTTTAAATGAAGGATATCAAAAGTTTAGTTTTTGCTGGAATGAAAACAAAATGTATACGGGTAATTAAACTCAATTAATAATTAATAATATGAAAAATCAAATTAAAACTAGATGGGTGTTCAGTGGAACACGTGTGTCACCTGTCAGCGCTTTGTCACTTTGACCTTTATATTTTAGTATGGTCATGTTGGTGACTTCTACTCCTTTTTGACTTTCAGTGACATGCAGTAAACATACCTATAAACTGTACATTGACTTCTAGTCCTGTTTGATCTTTCAGTGACATATAATAAACTTACCTATAAACTGTTCACCGACTCCTACTCCTATCTGACATTTCAGTGACATGTGGTACCGCATACTTACCTATAAACTTTTCGCTGACTTCTACTCTTATTTGACCTTTCAAAGACATGTGGTATACTTACCTATAAACTGTTCACTGACTCCTACTCCTATCTGATCTTTCAGTGACATATATTACCCTTACCAATAAACTGTTCACTGACTCCTACTCCTATTTGACCTTTCAGTGACATACGGTAAACTTACCTATAATTTGTTTACTGACTTCTACTCCTACTTGACCTTTCAGTGACATACGGTAAACTTACCTATAATTTGTTTACTGACTTCTACTCCTACTTGACCTTTCAGTGACATACGGTAAACTTACCTATAATTTGTTTACTGACTTCTACTCCTATTTGACCTTTCAGTGACATACGGTAAACTTACCTATAATTTGTTTACTGACTTCTACTCCTACTTGACCTTTCAGTGATAGTTTAGTTTTTCTGTGATAGTTTGATATCAGGGTAGAACCAGATAATTTTGTTTCCAATGGACACTCTTCAGTCATGATGTCTGTTATCTGGAACAATATGTATTTCACAGTATAGGTGTAACACGCCCATTGATTTTTGCATTGAATGTCATATGCTGCCAAAAAATCCACAGAAAAGTGGGGGTCATGTATCTTCTAAGAAAGAACTTGTCTCATGAATGAAAGCTCCCTTTAAAAACATGAACACTGAAATGCCAAAATACTGTATTCGTACATTCATTTCCATATAAGCAAAAAAAGTTCAAAACTCACAATTTTAACATGACCATGCATGAAAAATGTAACACATAGATCAACAATGTGATATAAACTAAAAATGGCAAATTAAATTAGTGAAAATGCCCTTTTTTACAAAAAGAAATGAGAATTATTTACTGACCGCCATTATGCGACTACCCCAGGCGAACACTTCCTGTGATGCAATGGGTGTGCTACACCTATATAATCTTATCCTTAACGGGACACATGACAAATTTGAAGTATTTATAAAGCATTAAAGTTAGGACCTACATTTATTAATCCAACTTTTAGTTTTGACTTTGAAAATTCTTGCACGTCAGGGGTGTAAAATTATTTTAGAAGTCACTCGCCCTGTAGGACTAGTAGATGGAAAAAGCTACTCGCCCTTAACATCTTTCCACTTGCCCTTACCTAAATGCAATTTACAACGTGTTACATTGAATTCAAAACTATATATTCATTTCATAAATGTTACCTCTTTTATTCGTTATTTTTGGTCATGTTCCTTCTGTTGGAACTTTCTTTTATTAGCCTGTAAAACTGCATGTGCCTTATCAGATTCTCGTTTCTCGTCATCGCCCTCTCCAATTTTTGAAGGAAAAAAAACGATATAAAATCAGTATGTTTTTACCATATCGCGCGATATAAGCCAGTGTCAATGTAAACAAATACACCGGGCGTGAAATTCAGACTGCTTACCAGTTACCTTCATTGTGGCATATGTATATCGACTTTTACGCGAAGAAACACAATGAAACTCAGTCTACCATAATTGCTTAGCAATGGACGAGCACTTTCTAATCTCACTTCCGGTTCAATCTTATTTCAGTCGTGTTTTTACTCAAAAAGTTTTAAACATGCGTTTATTTTTATTTTTACTGTAAAACCTCACTCGCCCTGTCTGGCGTGGCGCAGTCGGTAGCGCGGCGGATTTGTAACCGGAGGCCCCGGGTTCAATCCTCCGTGGTGCCACTGAGTTCCGTCGGTGTGTTCTTAGGCAAGACACTTTACCTTAGCCTCGTCCGTCGGATGGGGACGTAAACCGGGCGGTCCCGTGTATCGGTCTATCCTCCGAGAACGTTAAAGAACCATAGGAATCTATTCGATAATAAGAGTAGGGCAGGTTCCCGGATTCCTATGTATCCTTCCCCTCTCTCTGGGTCGGCTCTAAATAACCTATACTGTGTTAATGAGCCGTTAAACAACATTCAATTCAATTTACTCGCCCTGTCGGACTAGTACATCTGAATTCTTCCTCGCCCGGAGGGCAGTACCACTCGCCATGGCGAGCGGTCGTGTGGAATTTAACACCCCTGCACGTATATAATTCAATAAAAGAAAAGTTGGTATTTTCATTTTTTGTTAGTTATTCTACCACAGGTTTAAACATAATCAACAACTGGTAATATTCAAAAATATTGAACCAACACATGAAAGGTTATATGGCGCCTAACAGGAATGAACATTCCAGGCTCATCCTCCATGTACATCGAGATAAAATATGGAGAATGGGCCTAGAACCTTCTCACCTGCAGAACTGCAGAGTTGCTGCAAATTCTATTGTAGACACTCCATTTAAGCTGGAGACATGTTTATTGTTTTTCTGCCACTGCTCTAGTGATTTGAGTTAGATGGCACCTGAAACAATGCAGAGGTCATCATGAAAACCTTTAACGAGCATGAACAAAAAATTATAAAATGAACATAAATTTGGGGTATAACATAGTTTTTAAGATGACGATGTCTTCTTATAGCAGTGCTCAACTTTTTTGTGGAGACACACTGGAACCCATGCCATAGACAAATGATGGGATCTACCTACTCCAACCAGTCCCATTATATACCAACACCGAGCTAACAGACAACAGTGTTGTTGTTTTACTTTTGAGGGAAGTGGGTCAGGGCCCTTTAGAGGAGGAAAAATTCGACAATGTTACAATAAAGAAGAAAGATAGTAGTGTTGTTTTTTTTAGAGCATTTTTTTCTCAAAAAAGGGGGAAAAATATACTATATCTATGGGGGAATGGGGTGGGGCCGAATTTCACAGAATATTTGGGTAAAAAAAACAGTGACGTACCTAACACTACTATTTCTATGATGAACATCAAGCAACTTGCCAAGGGATTCACTTGTACCATTTCTATGAAGTCTTCAGTGTGTCCCACCCAGCGATTTAACCACGATCTTCTGCATGTGCAGAATGGCATGTGCTGAATGAGGTGTGCACTCTTCCATTAAGCCACGCCCGCAAACAGTCATGAATTCATAATTTTGATAGAGCATCATCAATAAAACTGACCAATCAGTGACCAGAAATAAGACCTACCTAATTCATTCTGGTAGGTGATAAACTCGGTCTTTATCCTTGATGTTCAACCAAGTTTACTGTTAAAATTAAGGTATCTACAATGTGATTCTTTTAAAACCCTGTATATTTCATGCACATTCATGCAAACTGATTCAACATACATATCTTTCAAAATCAAAATCTTGAAAATTATCATCTTTTTACTTGGTCAAAGATTTTTATTTTACTATAGAACCTAAGGATAAAAACCGAGTAACACACATTTTATCACCTACTGCAAATCAGATAAAATCTCAACATCTCTGCAATGAAAAATTATGAATACATTACAGTCAAATAGCGGACGACTAAACATGAGGATTACATGAAACTCAGTCGGATATTACCTGAAACTCAGTCGGATATTACCTGAAACTCAGTCGGATAATAAACAGCCTTTTCAGATAAGATAAAATATCTCTTTGTTGACTTGACCACCAACTGGAAAGGCCTGACATTGTCTTTCTCATCCAGGCTTGGCACGGCTTTCAATGTGGTTTCTCCGACAGATTTAACAAACTTGCTGCATATAGTCGAATAAAGGCTTGTTACGGATAACCCATCTGGGAAAATGTTCCGTTGATCTAACAACACAACAGCTGGTATGCCTATTTTAAATATATTTATATAATTCCGCATTTTCATATGAAATGTGTCCGTTATTATTAATTGAATGCCGGACGCGAAAACACACGACACTGACCTTCAAATGTCATAGTTTTATTGTGTATGTACAGTGACCTTTACAAAATATGTGTACAGCCAGTAATGGTACACCTATCACATGAACAGATATGTGTAAGGTTTGTATTTGCCAAAATCGTGAATGCCAGTTCGTATAATTTGTAGTTTCGTTTTCAAAACCGGAAGTAAAGAGAATGCGGTGGCACCAAATCTTAGAATGGCACGAACTACCCAAATCTCCCCAAATCCGCACAAATATACCCAAACCCACCCATTAATGCGGGGCAGGTCTTTTCGCTTCCAAGATATATTAAATAGAGCTTTCTAGATAGATTGTTTTGGGAGTGGGAGGATACTTTAATGTTGAAAACATAGTTTTCATTTTCAGCGCATGATGTTTGTTACATGTCAGCAACGTACTGTCCAAGTTTTATAATAATTGCACATGGCAATGCCGAGATATAAAAATAATTTGACATGGCAATGCCGAAATACAAAAAAAAATAAAATGTTGATGCCCGTAAAACAAAGTCAAAAAGGTTAACATAACATATATTTTGGAGAAAGCAGGTCATAGTAATCTAGTTTTCAGGGTATGGTCAGTGCTTGATGAGAGAAAGGGGCTGTTAACATTTGATGAAGATCGGACACGGTAATGCTGAGATACAACAACTTAATTCCCCACCCCGCCCCGCCCAAACTTAAGCAAAAAGGTTAACGTAACGCATATTTTGGAGAAAGTAGGTCATAGTGACCCAGCCTTCAGGATATGGCAGGGCTTGATGAGAGGAAGGTGCTGTTAACATGTGATGAAGATCGGACATGGTAATGTTGAGATACAACACAAACTTAATTCACCACCCCGCCCAAACTTAAACAAGAGGGCCATGATGGCCCTATATCGCTCACCTGAGTTAATATGAAACAATACAAGAGGGCCAGGGACAAGATGGCCCTAAAGCGATCACCTCAGTACTGGCACATTATCGAACTTCTTCGAAATCTTATGGTCATATACAATCTGTGCAAGTTTGGTTAAGATTGTTCAAGAAATGTAGGCTCTGTTGTGTATAACAACATTGATATTGACAGTTTAAGACACTGACAAAGTTTGGTAAAGATCAAATACAAAATGAAGGTGCTAGAGAGTAACACCTTGGGCAGAGCCAAATGTGACCCCAGGGCTACATGTAATATATGAGAGCTGTGTGCTTTGTGGTTTTTGAGAAGATTGTTAAAGTTTTTCCCTATAAAGTCTATGTAAAAGGTGACCCCTGGGGCGGGGCTAAGTGTGAACCCAGGGTCACCATTTGAACAAACTTGGTAAAGGACCATAAGAGTATAGTAAATGCAAAATATTAAACCTCTGGCTCTTGTAGTTCCAGAGAAGAAGACTTTAATGTGTTTCCTATATAAGTCTATGTAAAACTGTGAACCACGAAGTGGGGTCAAATTTTACCCCAGGGTCACCATTTGAACAAACTTGGTAGAGGACCATAATCTAATAGTAAATGCAAAATATTAAACCTCTGGCTCTTGCAGTTTCAGAAGATCGTTTTTTCGTATATCTATAAGTCTATATAAAACTGTGACCCCCGGGGCGCGGCCAAGTTTGACACCAGGGTCACCATTTGAACAAACTTGGTAGAGGACCATAAGCTTATAGCAAATGCAAAATATTAAACCTCTGGCTCTTGCAGTTCCAGAGAAGAAGATTTTTCTCAGTTATTCCCTATACAAGCCTATGTAAAACATGTGACCCTTGGGGCGGGGCCAAATGGTGACCCTGGCCAAATGTGACCCCAGGGTCACCATTTAAACAAACTTGGTAAAGGACCATAAGCTTATAGTAAATGCAAAATATCTAACCTCTGGCTCGTGCAGTTTCAGAGAAGAAGATTTTTTAAAAAAAGATCCTACATATCTATGTAAAACTTTGATCCCCGGGGCGGGGACAAATTTGACCCCAGGGTCACCATTTGAACAAACTAAGTAGAGGACCATAAGCTGATGCTACATGTAATACATGAGAGCTCCGGGCCATGTGGTTCCAGAGAAGAAGATTTTTTTCAGTTTTTCCCTATACAAGCCTATGTAAAACTGTGAAACCCGAGGCGGGGCCAAATGTGACCCCTGGGTCACCATTTGAACAAACTTGGTAGAGGACCATAATCTAATAGTAAATGCAAAATATTAAACCTCTGGCTCTTGCAGTTCCAGAGAAGATTTTTCTCAGTTTTCCCCTATACAAGCCTTTGTAAAACTGTGACCCCCGAGGCGGTTCCAAATGTGACCCCTGGGTCACCATTTGAACAAACTTGGTAGAGGAACATAAGCTTATAGCAAATGCAAAATATTAAACCTCTGGCTCCTGCAGTTTCATAGAAAAAGATTTTTTAAGTTTTTCCCTATACACGACTATGTAAAACATGTGACCCTTGGGACGGGGCCAAATGGGAACCCCAGGGTCACCATTTGAACAAACTTGGTAAAGGACCATAAGCTTATAGTAAATGCAAAATATCAAACCTCTGGCTCGTGCAGTTTCCGAGAAGAAGATTTGTTATAAGTCTATGTAAAACTGTGACCCCCGGGGCGGGGACAAATTTGACCCCAGGGTCACCATTTGAACAAACTTAGTAGAGGACCATAAGCTGATGCTTAAAGTTAAAGTTTTTTCCTGTATGTCTATATGAAAAACGTGCAAAATCTCAATATACAAACTTTGGAACCCCGGGGCATGTCCATTTTTGACCCCGGGGACTTCATTTGAACAAAGTTGATAGTCTAGACGTTGGCGATCATTTTAAAAGAAAAACTGTTGAAATCTGTCCTGCGGTTCTCGAGAAGAAGATTTTTTAAGGTTACAACCATATATGGTAATGGCGGCCATCTTGGATGACGCGCTGACCTAATTTTAACAAATCCAAAAAGCATTCACCTAAGGATCATCCACATGAAGTTTGGTCAAAATTGGCCACGCAGTTTATGAGGAGAAGTCGTTTGAAGCAAAAGTTAACGACGACGGACGACGACGGACGACGACGGACGAAGAGTGATCCCAATAGCTCACATTTGAGCCTTCGGCTCCGGTGAGCTAAAAAATAGATTAACGTAACACATATTTTAGAGAAAGTAGGTCATAGTGACCTAGTTTTCAGGATATGGTCAGGGCTTGATGAAAGGACGGTACGGTTAACATGTGATGAAGATCGGACATAGTAATGTTGAGATACAACACAAACTTAATTCACCACCCCGCTCGAACTTCTACAAATAGATTAACGTAACACATATTTTAGAGAAAGTAGGTCATAGTGACCTAGTTTTCAGAGTATGGACAGTGCTTGATGGGAGGAGGAAGGTGCTGTTAAAGTTGGACGAAGATCGGATATGGTAATGCAGTGAAGTAAGAAGAGTTCTTACTTCACTGGGTAATGCTGAGATATAGCATAAACCTCATCCCCCCGCCTAACTTTAAACAAGAAGGTTAACGTAAGGCATATTTTGAAGAAAGTAGGTCACAGTGACCTAGTTTTCAGGGTATGATCAGTGCTTGACGAGAGGAAGATGATGTTCAAGTTGGATGAAGATCGGACATAGTAATACTGAGATATATAGAAAACACAAAATGTGGCGCCCGCAGCACACCCACCCGGTTTACGCCAATCTACAAGCCAATTTTTTTTCAAAGTCCCCGCTAAAAATGCTATATTTTGCCTTGTCAACACTCTACCACCTTCATTTTGAATTCGATCTTTACTAAACTTGGCCAGTCTTAAAAACCACCCGTATCGGACCTAGTAACGTCCAGTCTTACATTTGCTTTATTTTTCCTTGTTATTGCATTTTTCATTTGATCTTTACTAAATTTCACCAGGTTGTTAATATCAATGAAAGCTTGGACAAGTTTGAAAACCAGTTAAATCAGACTAGTGATGACAGAGTTGTCACCCTTGATTTATTGACAGATGCTTATTGTTTTGCTTTGTGAAATGCAGGGACTCATATGTAATATAGACGGGTCCTGTTAAATGTGAGCTACTTCATGTTTTATCTGATCATTATTAACATTGGCCAGATCGTTTATATTAATGAAAACTCTTAACAAGCTCGAAAATCAGCTAGCTGTTATTAGTAATGACAGAATTGTGGTCCTTGATTTATTGAAGAATGCATTTTGTTTTTGTTAAATCGGTAGCTACTTCATTTTCATTTGATCTTTACCAAACTTGTTTAGAATTTTAATATCAATAAAAGCTCAAACCCGTTTGAAAGAATGTGTGAGCAATTGAAAACCGACCTATGTCATACTAGAAACAGAAGAGTAATTACACTTGATTTATTTAAAAATGTTGAAGTTTGCTTTGTTTTGTTTTAATCTGTAGCTTCTTTATCGGTCATCTGATGTTTCACAAACTTGTTCATAATGTGTTAACATCAATAGGTCGAATATGTTTGAAAACCAACCATATTTTGATCTGACACATTCATCCCTATTGCCCACACAATCATATGCACATCCGACAAGAAACAAAAGTTATAGTCATTGATTATAATTATTTAACAGGGAAATTGGTTGGGCCAATGGATGTGCCAAAAATTGTACCATCAACTTATCATATGGCCATGTATCACCCAGCAACATTCAATTTGCAGTCCCTTTAGTACTTTTTGATTTATGCTGCAGACAAGAATTATAAATATAAAATCACCAAGGGCATTAACTATAATTTGAATGAAGACAGAGTTATGGTTATTGTGCTCTGTACTTCTTCTCATTGCCCTCTATCATTGTATGAAGTTTCCTTGCTGTTCCATCAGCAGCTTTTAAGTTGTGTTCCGGACAAGACACGGTTCTTGCATTCTGCACTTCCTCTCATTGCGCTCTAACGTGTTAGTTATGCAATCAGCAACAGACAATAATTCTAAGAATAACATAACAAAAGGCAATAACTTAATTTAAATGAAAACAAAGTTATGGTTCTTGTGCTCTGCATTTCCTCTCATTGCCCTCTATCAGTGTGAAGTTTCACTGCAGTCCCAAAAGAAGTTTTGAAGTTATGGTCCAGACAGAAATTCAAAGTATAAAATTACAAAGTACAATTACTCCAGTTTGAATGAAGATAGAGTTATGAGTCTTATGCTCTGCACTTTCTCTCATTGCCCTTTATCATTGTGTGAAGTTCCATTGCAGTCCCATCAGTAGTTTTTGAATTATGCTCTGGAGAAAAACTATAAGCTTAACATTACAAAGGGCAAGAACTCTTAATTTGAAAACATTATGCTCTGCACTTTCTCTCATTGATCTCTATTATTGCGTGGTTTCATTGCAGTCCCATTAGTAGGTTTTGTGTTATACCCTCTATCATTGCAGTCACATTAGTAGTTTTTGAGTTATGCTACGAAAACAGACTTTAGGTATAACCTTTACAAAGGGCAAGAACTTTAATATGAATGAAGACAGTTAAGGTTCTTATGCTCTGCATTTCCTTTCATTGGCCGCTATCATTGTATGAAGTTTCATTGCAGTTCCTTTAGTAGTTTCTGCTGACTTATGCTCCAGACAAGAATTATAAGTATAAAATTACAAAATGGCAGTAACTCAAATCTGAATGAATACAGAGTTATGGTTCTTGAGCTCTGCACATTCTCTCATTCCCTTTATCATTATGTGAAGTTTAATTACAGTCCCATTAGTAGCTTTTGAGTTATGCTCAAGACAAGAATTATAACATTACAAAGGACAAGAACTCTAATTTGAATGAAGACATAGTATGTTTCTCGGCTCTACACTTCCTCTCACTACCCTCTATTATTGTGTGATGCTTCATTGCAGTCACATAAATGGTGCTGAAGTTTTCTTTTGACAAGAATTCTAAGTATAAAATTACGAAGGGCAATTACTCTAATTTGAATGTAGACAGTTATGGTTCTTGCATTTCTTCTCATTGCTCTACACTTCCTCTAATTGCTATCATCGTGTGAAGTTTCATTGCAGTCCCATTAGATGTTTTTGAGTTATGTTCAAGACAAGAATTATTCGTATAAAATTACTTGCTCCGGACAAGACAGATGGCCTGACTGACGGATGATGCGGCAAATATATGCTCTGCCGAAATTTTTGGGGAGCATAGAAATGGCTGTTAACACTCTAGTTCCTTCATTTATTTGTTGGATCTTCAGATATTATTTTCAATGAAAGAATAAAAGCGCAGTAAAGTTTTAAGAGCATGGTTGCTTTGTTTTTCACTTGATTGCACCAAATTTATCAAAGAAGATATAACTTTGTCAATGAGATATATTACCATGGACAACATGCAGCAAGTTTAGCGATACAGTCCCTTTTGGGTCTCTTGCTTTCTGTAATGGCTTTTTCAAGAACAAACAAACATATTGGGTTTACGGTAATACATATCTGTAATGTGTAAATTAATATCAAGAACACTTTATAACACAAACATCATTTTTGTCAAAAATAAAACAAATCTGGTGGTGTATACACAAATATGTTTCTCTCGGGTACCTGGACAATATCATGCAGATCAGAGAGTTGAACTATTGAATATGAGTAGAAGTGTAATTGTGTTTTATGCGAATCAACACAAACAGGTTATATGGCACTAACAGAAATGAATATTCCAGGTCAACCCTTCGTTTACATAAAGATATGCTGAATGGGTCTAGAACCTTCTCATCTGCAGAACTGCAGAGTTGCTACAAATTTGGTTGTAAACACTCCATTTTTTGCCGGAGCCACAATCATTCTTTTATGTCACCATTCAAGTAGCACCTGAAACAATATATGGATGCATGATGATGATGATAATGATGATGATGATGATGAACATGACAAATTGAACGAACATGAATTCTGTTTTTTTTACCACTCTGCCTGGATAAGTAGTGGCCGTATTCTTGCCCGGGAATGTCTTTGTCGGAGTCAGCAACACGTGCAGTGTGCAACACGTGTAGTGTGCTCTAAAGTATCATAAATATCATAAATCTCATTCTTATCTGTTACTGATTTTAAGAAACTTTTCCGGTAAACATATTTAAAACTGTTTAAATTATTAAAGGGACTAGAGGCGATCTTCATATGCACTAAAATAAGACAATAATTTGTCCGATTTTGAATTGAATTGGGGTTTTAAGGCGCACCAACACATGAAAAGGTTATATGGCGCCTAACAGGCATGAACATGCCAGGCTCATCTTCCATGTACATCGAGATAAAATATGGAAAATGGGCCTAGAACCTTCTCACCCTGAACTGCAGAGTTGCTGCAAATTCTATCGTAGAAACTCCATTTACGCTGGAGCCACGTTACTGTTTTTCTGCCACTGCTCTTTGATGCGAGCGAGATGGCACCTGAAACAATGCAGGGATCATGATGAAGACCTTTAATGGACATGAACAAAAAATGATAAAATGAACATGAATATGGGGGGATTCTACCCCTCTGCCTACCCCTCCAAATGGATCTGCAGTGGCCCTATTCTTTGCCCCGTGACCAAACGGGGCCCCGAGAACCGATTTATAATCATTGTTAATTAAAAAGCTTGATCTGAAAATCGTGAAGACTTGACTATGTTTTCATTTATTAATTTTTTAATATTAACTTGTATGATGCTTTTAAGTTATACTTATTTCTTGTTTTGTGGACGAAGTACACATTTATTGAATTAACATGTCGCCAGTACTTAGATATCTCTGCCCTATTGTTGATGTCGGAGTATATTGACAATAGGTTATATTATAATACAGTTGCACGTGCTTTATTATACTGCTGCACGTGCATGCTATTGTTTGTAGGTATAGTATTGGTTTGATTGGTTAAAATAGATAAATGATTGACAACTGGCGACATGTTAATTATACAGTATGTGCAATTAACTGTTAGCAAAATAAACCTCTTATGATTTGACACTATTTATCATGTTTATGATTCAACAACAATTTTCAAGTTTTCCAGAACAAACCTTTTCAACTGTTTATGAACAAAAAATAAACTGAATGCTCAATTTAATGCATCTGCACCTTTCAAATGAAACTGATTATCAGAAGCACATTACGACGGCTTTCATTTTGTATTTGGATTGAAACCCATCACTCATTACGCTGTCTGAGTACCCCATCCAACCCCTTGTCCAAGAAGCGGTAATGGGGTTGACTGGGGTATGAAATAAAACCTTAATTTCGGCTTAAAAAGTTTGCATATTGTAAAATTAAAAATTTAAAAGGTAATTTTAAATAAGTTATCGCATTTTTTCAGTAAAAAATGTTTTTAAACATGTGTTATTGTCGAATTATCCGTTACAAAATCCTGCTAATATAAGCTTTCCCATCGCTTAATAAAATAATGAAATTAAGGCGTGGCCACGTAATGTTCTCCAGATCGGCTCTAGTCACTTTAAAAGACAACTTGTGTCTTGAAATAAACATTACAATGTAAATAGTCTGAGTATCTTCTAAACCCTGTTAATACAAGTCAGAATATAAATAGGGTTATTCCATTAAAACATACATGGGACCATAGGAAGGCACTTTTGAAATTGAACACCCACCCACAGATGCAAAATTGAGTTTAAAGAACCAAATCTGTGGCAAATAGGTTTCACCCATAGATGTTTATTATATTGCCTACCTGGGGTCACGGATACGATTTAATGGAATTGAACTGAATTGGGGTTTTAAGGCGCACCAACACATGAAAAGGTTATATGGCGCCTAACAGGCATGAACATGCCAGGCTCATCTTCCATGTACATCGAGATAAAATATGGAAAATGGGCCTAGAACCTTCTCACCCTGAACTGCAGAGTTGCCGCACATTCTATCGTAAAAACTCCATTTACGCTGGAGCCACGTTATTGTTTTTCTGCCACTGCTCTTTTGATGCGAGCGAGATAGCACCTGAAACAATGCAGGGATCATGATGAAGAACTTTAATGAACATGAACAAAAAATGATAAAATGAACATGAATTTGGGCGGATTCTACCCCTCTGCCTTCCCATTCAAAGGGATCTGCAGTGGCCCTATTCTTTGCCCCGTGACCAAACGGGGGCCCCCGGGAACCACACGGGAACATGATTTAATGGAATAGCCCTAATATATAGCAAATCAAGATACAAAAGCACTTAAAGAGACACATGGCAATCTTGAAGTATGTATCAAACATTAGAAGTAACAACTCAATTTATTAATCCAGTATCATGTTGATATTAAACTCCTTGTATATATTTAAATAAAGGTAACAACATTTGTAATTGTTTTATTTGTCGTTGTTATTCTATCATAGATTTAAGTATATTATTGATAATATAATCAAAAATTATTATTCTAACACGACCTGCGCAGTCTTTCATATATACAAAGAAGAGAGACAACTGTTATTCAAAGATAAAATACGGCTGTTCCATTAATTTCCCGCGTATATTTCATCCGTTGGAAGCACCACGTTACATGACGTCACTTGGTAAATATACGTCATACAGTGCAAGCTATATGACGTAAGCAATGACTTAATTGTTTGTCACGTGACTACTGGTGTATTTAAAAAAAAAAAATGTACCTGCAGTGTTTTATCGGTGAATAAAATACAGTTAGGATTTAAAATACAATTACTCACATCCGAATGACTGACTGCATTTTATTCGCCGATAAAATACAGGTATGTATTATTTCAATTCTAACACAACAATAGCCCCATTGCTTACGCTATTGTTGGGGCACTATATATTATCTCGGAGGTCAAGGTAATCAGGCTGCTATGTTTACAGGCTGTTCCACTGAGCGCCCCCGTATGCAGTTCTGCACGGTACAATATGTTTAAATACACTAGTAGTCACACGACAAACAATTAACAATTAACTTGACAAACAATTAAGCCATTGCTTACTTCATACAGCTAGCTAGCGCTGTATGACGTCAAACGTTCTCAGCTTGTTCAAGATGCTTATTAATGTTATGTGTACTGATGAAAGTTATGAGGAAAAATTCATGAGCCACTCTGAGTTTGTCAAACAATTAAGACAGCCGTGTGTACCTTAAAACATCAAGCTATAAAAATAGAAAATTAGAAAAATGTGTACATATGTATACTGAATGATTATTTTAAAAATCTACATTGTTATATTTAAGAAATAGAACATCGTTTAAGGTGAATTATCGTGTAATATATCACGGTTTGGAGTTCAGTTGTAAACAATAATTTCACGCGCCCAAAGTGCGAGTGAATTTATTGTTTACAATTGAACGACAAACCGTGTTATATTAAACGATAATTCACAGTAAACGATGTTCTATTTCTATTCTAATACCCCTAAAATGCGAAAATAGTGCACACAACTGAAATATTTCGCATTGCTTTGCTTACTCTCCTAACGTTGCAAAAATTACAGTGATATATCGTTGAATATAACGAGATATTTTAACTAGGCTATATAGTGCGGGTGTATTAGAATATAAAATATAAAAAGGAAATACATTTTTGAAATTATCATGTAGATCAAAAATGTGTCCATGGAACACATAGGCCCTGCTTTAGTGCTGTCAGTCATAAAAAATCAATAAAGTATTATATAAGTATGCCAAGGTCATTCTTTTAGTAGGAACATGTTTCTGTCATGTAGATGCAAGTGTATAAAATTTGAAAGCTGTATCATGGCTATTTTTGTGCGAGTAATCAACTTAATTAACCGAGTATGAAAAGTAGGTCAAGATCATTCTTATTGTATACCTTCTTTTTGTAGGTGCACACTGCTGGCAATGTAACTGCAAGTGTTATGAAGTTTAAACGCTGTATGGCTTTTGGTATCTGTGTAAATATGGCTTAAATAGAAAACTTAAATGTAAAATGTGAATGCAAATAAACGAAGAGCGAAAAGTAGGTATAGGTCATTCATATCAACCTTTAGACCTTTAGGAACATACTGCTGTGATATAGATGTAAACGTGTAAGCTCGATTATGGATTCCGGTTACTGAGAAATATATTGGTACTTGACCTTGAACATATATCTTTTTCATACAGGCGGACGGACAAGGGTAACACTATATGCCTGTTCCACTTTCATGGCAAGGCATAACACGGACTGTGCATCAAAATATAATTGCGATGGCGACGATTTTTATTTATCACAATGCAAAATCAAGCCATCTGGCGTACCGTAGATAAATATAAGTGCTCATGTACTGAGTGACGTAACTTTTATTAAGTACATGATGTCGACCATGCGTCTTATTATACACGTGCGTCTTCTTATAATTCTGTTACTAATTTCTGTTAGAACACGGTATGAAAACCTTTTGTGCAACATGGTAACTGGTCTTTATGACCTTTGATTTTTCCATCATTGAAGAAATATTTTTCCTGCCACTGGGTTTATGCACGTGCATATATGTAGCTACGGCCCTGAACTATTGTAACTATATCACATAATTTGCGGTGTGGGAGTGTAATAAAGCATGCAAATGAAGTTCGAATTATTGTTCGGTCCTTTCCGTTCATCAGAACTGCCTCGTCAATTTCCGTAACCATTTAAAATACCGGATTACGGAAATCTATGAGGTAGTTTCGTTGTTCGGAGTCGAACGGAAAAGTTTGAGTCAACATACGATGTGACATCATCATTCAAACATACGACATCATCAACTGACAACGTTATATATAGGAAGCTACAATAAAAAATTTCCTTAAGAGGCTAAATGTGCTAAATAGTCGATAAATATTCTCACATGAGTGCCTGTTTAATATTGAATTTATTGAACTCGTTGAATAAAATGCCTCGCATCATATATATAATTGTTGTTTTAGGCCGAGGCTGCTATGACAATTTAAAGGCTCAACGTGTAACAGTATCTCAACAAGTCAATGTCGGCATAAAGTAGTTGGCGTGGCATGGTGTAAGTACTGTGTAACAACAAAATTTCATGACTTGTGGGGGCATCCGTAGCCAAGTTGTTAGAGTCTCTGTCTTGAAATCACTTAACCCTCACCACTGTGGTTCGATCCCTCATGGGGCTAGGAATCTTTATGTGAGGAAGCTATCCAGTTGGCTTGCGGAACATCAATGGTTCTACCCAGGTGCCCGCCCATGCAGGAAAATTGCCCGGAGGGTCACCTGGGGTCTTCCTCCACCAATGGAAGCTGGATGTCGCCATATGACCTTAGCTGTTGGTGCGACTATAAAATCCAAATCAGTTCAATTCGTGACTTGTGAGTTTGTCCCCACATGAATGAAGATTTTGTGTGCACTCGCAAGAAGGCAATTTCCAAAATCTAGCCAACGTACTTTTGCAGCACAAGTTTTATTGTATCAGAGCATGTTAACTACACATGAATTACATGTATATATACAACAAGGCCACGTCAAGACAGAGTGATGATTA
This sequence comes from Cyrtodaria siliqua, assembly GCA_037043455.1. Classification (NCBI taxonomy): domain Eukaryota; kingdom Metazoa; phylum Mollusca; class Bivalvia; order Adapedonta; family Hiatellidae; genus Cyrtodaria; species Cyrtodaria siliqua. Next base: position 113,661 of record JAWPHD010006896.1, on the reverse strand, counting down.
TGAAGGGCGGGAGATATACAGTACTGGTTCTACCCAGGAAAAGGTGGGTGGTCCGCTATGATCACAAAAAAACAACATATGGCCTAATATGTGCTAAAATTGACGAAAAACACCATTCATACAAACAAGGTCAACACCACTAGCTGTCTCATCCACCAGCTTCTTGTTCATTCACAAGGTAGGGGGAGAGGAGTTGGTGGGGTGGGTTAAAGCCAACATAATAGTTATTTAATGTAAGACATCAAAGTCGAGGCCAACAGTCTGGTGGGGATAGATGAAGCTACATTAGTGAATGGTTAAACTAGATATCGAAGCAATATCTTTGACATTTGTGAAAACATTTAGGATTAAGAAAACTTGAACCAAAATTTTTTAAGTTCTTTTGTATATAAGGTCCAGTCCAGTGGTAGGTGGGGCTTGAGCAGATGGGCAGAGTTTACCTAGATGAATATCTAGATCAGCTATTAAAATAATACCTTTGGAGATATCAAGCTTCAAAAAAAGACATACCAAACTTTAACCATCAAAATGTTGTTCTTAGTTCTTCTGTGGTCAAGGTCAGGGTGGGGTTTGATCAGCTTGTTAGGCGTTACCCCAGTTAATGTATTCAAGTTTCAAAGTAATACCATCAATGGTTTTAGAGATATAAAGCTTCAAAAAGCTTAACCAACTCTTTAACCCAGAAAAATCTTCTCGCTTAAAGTCAGTGTCAAGGTCACTGTTGGTGTGTACCTTGGTCAGGTGATAAAGTCTTATCCGAGTTAATTTACATACACAGTTTCAAACCAAAACCTTTGATGGTTTTGGAGATATATAATGTAAAGCTTCAAATAAAATTTAACCAAAACTTTAACACGGTAAATGACCTAATTTCTTTTGGCTTTCAAGTCAAAGTCACTGGTAGTGTTGGGCTTGGTTAAAGAGTTAGGGCTTAATCCAGTTATTGTGTATACCGAATTTCAAAGCAATACCATTGACAATTTCAAAGAAAATGGTGCTAATAAAAACTACTAATGTTGATGCCCACACCACACGGACAACACGCTATCATAAGCCCTACTGGCCTTTAACCAGTAGAGCTAAAAATCACTCCACATGAAAAAAAACATCTGCAAATTCTAAAGTTTTTCATAACAATCACTTTTATATAATAAGAAATCTGTGGATTCACATGTCTCGCCTAACGGGGGCTGGACTTAAATATAAAAAGGTCAATGATGCTTAAATGGAAGTTTGTAAACATTTTAGTAACTAAAAACAATCGAGTTTGCCGTTTGCTGAGATGACATTTAAGTGCATTTGTTTAAAAAACGAAATGCCATTCTATTAAAAACAAGAGGCCCAAGAGGGCCTGTGGATGCTCTACTTGCTAAAATGGCTCTTATATCAAGGGTTGTCGACATAAAATTCCCATCAGTAGTTCTTTTAAAACATTGCAAAAACAACAGGGATAAGATGGCCTTAGATCGCTCACCTGGTAATCATGGGCAATAAGTCTGCTGTGTCTAGTCTGGCATGGGCATTTTTTAATTTGTCCCACTTTCTTCTATGAATGAAATTTCATAAAAATGGGGGGGGGGGGGGGACATTCTAAACAAATATGGTAAAGATCAGATAAAAATGAAGTAACTACAGATTTAACAAAGGAAAATACAATAATAGCATTTTGTCAACAAATCAAGGGCCATAACCTGTCGTTACTAACTAGATCTAGCTGATTTTCGAACTTGTCCAAAATTGCATTGATATACCATGCTTTGCACAACTAGACATCATACTGAGGCTTCCTGCCAAATTTTGTAGAAATCCAACAAGCCGTTTAGGAGGAGTAGACTCTTTAGACATCTTACCGATGCTTCCTGCCAAGTTTCGACGAAATCCAACAAGGCCTTTAGGAGGAGTAGCGCCGACAAGAAATTTAAAAAAAAAATGTCATGGGGCCGTAACTCCATCAAAAATCAACGAACCAGAAAAAAAATGCAATAGGCACAGCAATGCTTCCTGCTAACATGGCGTTAACACAAAAAAAAAAAATAATAATAAAAAATAAGAAAATTAAAAAAAAAAAAATTATTATAAAAAAGAAATAAAATAATTAATAGAATTAAAAAAATATATATTAAATTTATTTTTTTTAATAAAAAAAATAATAATTAAAAAAAAAAAATAATGACATAGGAAATTAAAAAAATATATATCTATTAAAAAAATAAAATATAAAAAAGCAAATATATACTAATAATAATAAAAAAAAGGCAAAACATCTGGTAAAGATCAGATGAAAAATGAAAGCCCTATTGTATTAACGAGGCAAAATATAGCATTTTTAACTAAATCAAGGGTCATAACTCTGCTGCTATTGGTCCGATCTGGCTGGTTTTCGAACTTGTGCGAGCTTTCATTGATATTAACAATCTGGTAAAGTTTGGTAAAGATGGATGAAAAATGAAGGCCTTTGGCCAGTAGAGCTAAAAATCATCAGCTCCAAAAAGTAGGTCAGGAAAGATGAAATCCAGGCATCCAAAAAAAGATGCACTACCAAAAACACAACTATGTCAAAATAGAATGTTTTCTTCCAAAGATTAAGCTATAAATTAGGTTTAAAACATCTAGTGCATAATTCTAGTTCATGAGAAAGTGATGTAAATGTAACAATTCAAATTATCTGCCCTTTGCTTGGATGGTGAAGGTCACATCCACAATTGCTTTGTCACGTTGCAATGTACCACTCAAGATACAACTATAAGCAAAGTTTGAAAGTTCTCAGTGCATACAGTTTGTGAAAAAGTGACCTAAATGCCAAAGTTGAAGGTAAAAATTATAAGGTTATCTGCCCTTGCTTGGAGGGTCAAGGTCACTTCCACATTTGCTTTGTCATGTCGCGATGTACCACTAAAGATACAACTATAAGCAAAGTTTTAAAGGTCTAGTGTATACAGTTTGTGAAAAAGTGACCTAAACGCAAAAGTTGAACCTAAAAATTAGTAAGTTATCTGCCCTTTGCTTGGAGAGTCAAGGTCACTTCCACATTTGCTTTGTAACCTTGCGATGTATACCACCCATGATGCAACTATAGGCAAAGTTTGAAAGGTCTAGTGCATACAGTTTGTGGGAAAATGACCTAAACGCAAAACTTGAATGTTGATGCCGCCGACGCCGGAAAAGCAACACCTATTTCTCTTTTTTCTTCGAAAAGGCGAGACAAAAAGTGCACTTACTTTTCTACACAGATGCATGCTAAATGCAAATACAAAGTCAACCCTTAAACAATTTATAATCATTGTATCACACACAAAGAGTTGCTAGTTGGGACATGTTATTTCTGTAAAGGGGCACTAAAGAGAATAAATAAAAGTCGCTTTATTGTAATTGTTTGTGAAGTAGATGTTAAGTGGATGTTAAGTTTTTCGTGTCTCGCTAATTCCTATTGTTTTGAAGTGGCTGTAAATTATTTAAATGCACTATGGTTACTATGGTTGGGTAATTTTGATTTTGCAACAGTTTCAGTTTCAGGTTCAGTTTCAGTTTTCTTTTTCTTTTTCTCATTTTTCCTGTTTGTGAAGTGGCAGTAAAGTGTTCAAGTGCTTGCACGAACCTACCATTGTCTCATATACCGTTTTAAGTGGCCTCTACAAGTTATTTTAATTTTGAAACAATTGTAGATCATGTCATTTTCTATATCATTAACTACTAGCAAATATTTATAAACAAAAAAGGAAGTAAAAATTGGGACAAAAATACCGTAATTATATGCTTATTCTTGCATATCCAAGTTTTATACGAGTCCTGGAAAATCTGATATTACACATGGGGTCAGATAAAAGTCAAGCACATCAACAATAGGGCCTAATGTAATATCAGATCAATAAAAAAGCGACTTCATGTCATTGTGTTAGTATAAATTCTTGCTTATGATATAATATTCATAAACCTGAAGGTCTGAGCCTAAACCGTGCTATAAATGCCGGTATATTTCAGCCGTGCAATAAATGACAGATTCGGCAGTATAACCATGCGATGTACCACTCAAGATACAACTATAAGCATAGTTTTAAAGGTCTAGTGCATACAGCTTGTGAAAAAGTGACCTAAACGCAAAACTTGAATGTTGCCGCCGCCGTCGCTGCCGCCGGAAAAGCAACACCTATGTCTCTTTTTTTCTTCGAAAAGGCGAGACAAAAATGATCAAGACTGTACATGTATATTTGTTTTGTATCTATCATTCAAACCAAATACATTTCTGTCGTACAAGTCTTGAAATAAAGGCAAGTTCCTGCATGATGGCACTTTTAATGTCATATGGCACAGTTCGCACATTTATAATGTCTGAATCCAATCCTTGCATTTTTTGGCACCATTTGGGTCTGACTTTATTACACATTAATAATTATCATTATGGCATGTCTGTGAATAAGAGGTGAAGTTCCAATAATGTGTATCATCTCAAGCTTCTCCAATCCCTGCAGTACAATATCGAAGACAAACCCATTTCAGTAATATCAGGCACCAGTCATGGTTTGCATCCCATTGAAAACTCCTATTGGAAAATGTTATTTCTTGAGCTAAGGCAAACACGATACAAACTAAATCTGCTTTTTCAAGCTTTGCCCAAAACACATATAGAATCAACCTTATAGATTATGAATATATAAATTATATACTGGTAATGGGAAAACAATATGAAGAGATTTTCATAGTTCATGCCTTCATCTACATACTTATATACTGAAGCAAAAAAGAAACCCAACTCGGGAATTTCCGCTATATATTATATGTACAATATGTTGCCGTTAATCGAATGGTACATGTCTACGTAAGATCTTTCTTTTTGGAAAAAAGACTAAAACAACGCGTAACACAGCAAAAAGTATTCGTTTAAAGTTTCATTATTGACAGAGTACGCGTTTGGCTCAAGCATGTGAGCAAACGTAGGATGCAAAATTTTGCAAATTCTTTACATTAAATACAGTACCGAAATGGCCATGCTAACTAACTGCAACTTTTTTCTTTACAAAACATCTTGCGATTTCTTTGGAATACTATGTGGAATTAAATGTGCAGTACCGGTATATACAATATTCCTGAGTTGCATTTCTTTTTCGCTCCAGTATAGAAGAAATCCAATAAATTAATGTAATTAGCTTTGCTGTTAATGTAAATGGCAAGGCTAGTTGCAATTACTGCAATCCCTGCCCAAACATGTCCAATAATCCAATTCCTTTCCCCAATTTTAGTTTGAACGGAATTCAATAGACAACTTAATTCCTTGCTCCAAAGTCCATAGAGAATGCAATAGACAACTTCATTTCTTTTCCTAAAGTCCATAGAGAATCCAATAGACACCTTCATTCCTTGCACCAAAGTCCATAGAAAATTCAATAGATAACTTCATTCCTTGCCCGAAAGTCCATAGAGAATCCAATAGAAAACTTCATTCCTTGAACTCAAAGCCTATAGAGAATCCAATAGATAACTTCATTCCTTGCTCGAAAGTGCATAGAGAATCCAATAGACAATTTCATTTCTTGACCCAAAGCCCATAGAGAATCCAATAGATAACTTCATTCCTTGCTCGAAAGTGCATAGAGAATCCAATAGACAATTTCATTTCTTGACCCAAAGCCCATAAAAAATCCAATAGGTAACTTCATTCCTTGACCAAAGTCCACAGAAAATCCAATAGACAAACTTCATTCCTTGTTCCAAAGCCCATAGAGAATCCAATAGATAATTTCATTCCTTGCCCCTATGTCCATAGAGAATCCAATAGAAAACTTCACTCCTGACCCAAAGTGCATAGATAATCCAATAGATAACTTAATTCCTTGCCCGAAAGTCCATAGGGAATCCAATAGATAATTTCATTCTTTGCCTCAATTTAGTGCAATGAAAATCCAACAGACAACTTTATTCCTTGCCCCAAAGTGCATAGATAATCCAATAGACTTCATCTATTGAATACGTCAACTCAACAGGTGCCTGTATTTCTGTGTCCTGTACTCGGTACTGAAGTTCTAACAACAATTTGGTGGCTGCCTCGTTCGTGACTAGGGGTTGCACAATCTCCGTGTTGTGAATGGACTTGCCTTTAAAACCTTCTTGTAGCTGGAATTGACAAAAAGGCAAAGATTTTGATGAACATACCCAGAAGACTGCACACAAATTAAGTTATTTGCAATAGCAGCTCACACAACCTTTCTGACACATACATTTTAATAACAGATCTCTAATTTGAATGAAGATATAGTTATGGTACCTGCATTTTCCACTTTCTCTCATTGCTCTCTATAACTGTGCGAAGTTCCATACCAGTCCTATTAGCAGTTTTCAAGTTATGCTCTGGACAAACAATATAAGTATAACATTACAAAGGGCCATAACTATAATTTCAGTCATTGTGTAAAGTTTCATTCCAGTTCCATTAGTAGTTTTCAAGTTATGCTCCAGACAGCAAATATAAGTATAAAATTACAAGGGCAATAATTCAAATTTTAATGAAGGTAGAGTTATGGTTCTTGACTCTGCAAATTCCTCTCACTGCCCTCTTTTATCCTATGAAGTTTCATTTGAGCCCCATTAACAATTTTCAATAAAGGGCAATAACTCTAATTTGAATGAAGGTAGAGTTATGGTTCGTTAACTCTGCACTTCATCTCTTTGCCCTCTATCATTGTGTGAAGTTATAATATCAATTCTCAAAAGTAGTTTTCAAGTTAAGATAGATGGTAGGATAGAACTCAAGGATGTTACCTCAGGTGTTTTTCCCTTTAAGATCAAAGGAATGACCACTATGCTTAAGTGGATATGGAAAAAATTGTACTGACTACCTTTGTGTTACCCCAAACCTTCTACCACCTACGGTAATGGACGTGTGCTCTGACGGCCAAAGTGGCAACTATTAAGGTTACCCAGAAATATTTAGGGGAGAACAACAGAAGGATTTACTTGCTGAGAAAATGTACTTGCCATGCAGGACAAGCACACAGAGAAAGTCACTTGCCTATCCGCAAAATCGACTTTACAATAAGTATCAGCTGACGAGTGTAATATTCAAGCGTTTAAAGTCATCATGCCAGTACACATGTAGAAGTCCTCCAAAATGAACAGTCTGAAGTCTTTAGACATAAAATTTCATGCATACAGTTATTAAGATTTAATAGACCATGTAGCATTCTGCATAAAGCAACCGTTGATCAGTGATATTGGCAATGAAATAAATGTTTTTTTATATCCCGTTAACACGTCATATATTGGGACAGCAACCTCGGAGGGAGGTGAGAATAAAGTTTCCCATCAAACATGCCTCTGCCAGGGAGCGAACCCATGCGTGGAAGAGTTCTGTAGCTTTAAAGCCAATTAGTCACTGTCAATAAAAAACATGCTTTAACTATGATATGGCTTAATAGTCTTAAATGTTACCAGACACATTTTAATCAGTACATGTATATTCAGTAAGTTGAGGCCACCATGTCTATTATGGAAATATACATGAAAGCATTGAAAAAATGACAGTCAGAGTTTAAAGCTACACAATCCAGACGTATGTTTTAATCTTATTTTTTCTAGTCTTTGTGAGTCATAAAAGTTACTGATTCACAGATGAAGAGAGCTCCACAAATTGACAAACTCAACTTCAAGGGAGATAACCAATAAAAACTTCTCCACTGCAGATTATTAGCAGTGCTCTTAAGTTAGGACAGGGGGCGTCCGTGGCCGAGTGGTTAGAGTCTCTGACATGAATCACTTGCTCCTCACCACAGTTTTTGATCTCTCGTGGGGCTAGGAATCTTTATGTGAGGAAGCTATCCAGTTGGCTTGTGGAATGTCGGTGGTCTTACTCAGGTGCCCGCCCGTGCACGAAAATTGCCGAGAGAGGCACCTGGGATCTTCCTCCACCACTGCAAACTGGAAAGTCGCCATATGACCTAAGCTGTTGGTACGACTATAAAATCCAATTCCAATCAATTAAGTTCGGACATGCATTTATACACAGCTAATGCAACTGTAAAGTCTAAAACATATGAAAAATTCTTCAATGTTATGGTATGCAGCTTGCATAAGTTTTTAATAACATCATCTTAGATAAAAAGAAAAGATCAAAACATAACTTTGTAAGCTGACTTAATAATATGTTTAGTTTGAAGGGATAGAATGAAGAATAAAGTCGAACACATAAAACAGGGGAGCCAAGCTTGGTGTTCATTTTACAAAATACATGCTCAGTTTACATACCAAACTCGGAGACTCCATGTCAAATAGTTGCTGAGTAATCTTTAACAGAAATATTGGATGAAGAATTGACATTACATTTTGAACTTCTCTTCAAATCTTTCGCATAGCTGACACTATCGATCCGTAAGTAAAGCATATATTGCAAATTAAGGAAATAGGTGTATAATTTTTATTCAGGGAAATGTATACATGGAAACATGAGCATAGACCCAATAAATATGTAGTAATGAATTTGTTTATTTGAAGAAAAATAAATAGAGATTATTTAACTGCTGGGATCGATTATAGGGAAATCCTTAACGAGATGGTAGACGTGTGGTTCTTTTCACGAACGAGCGTATGCGAGTGAAAAAACAAAACACGTCTACCGTCGAGTGAATCATTTCCCTATAATTAAACACAGCAGTTGAATAAACTATTTATTACATTTTAAATCAGTTGATGTATTATTTTAACCGAAATTATTTGCGTTATCGAACGATATCTGCGGATGACGTCGACGTCGGCACCACTGTATTGACGTCATAACTCAGCATCACAGTTAGTTATTTTTGTGTTCGGAGTTAGTTAATAATATTTAGGGTTTATGAATATTCTTTCACTGAGAAATCCCTATCTTTCACCGATGAAAATGTAATAAAATAAATTATTGTTTGTAAACATCGCTGGGACCACATTATTGACATTTCCGTTGCTCACGGGACATCAATAAGCATGTTAGGTACAGTATGTCTTGCATCACATATCTGTCTCGTGTAGTTCAGTCAGGAGCACCTCCATCTTACGTCTCATTACGTGGTCCGAGTATTAACTTTCATACCCCATCCAACACCTTCTCAAAGAAGGGAAAATGGGGTTGGCTGGGGTATGAAAAAAACAGTTAATTTCAGCTTAAAAAGTTTGCATATTGTAAAAATTAAAACATTTAATAGGTAATTTTAAAACAGGGTATGGAATTTTTTTCAGTAGATTTTTTTTAACGAATTTTATTGTCGAAATATCCATTATAAAATCCTGTGAATACAATATAAGTTTTCCTATCGCTTAATGGAATTAAGGCGGGACCGCGTAATGTTATCTGTAAGTGTAATTTTAGTGTGGGCTTAGAGTTCAATCCCTTTTTTTTTATTTAGTAAATATTCAACAAGAGGTCAATGACCTTGAAGCTCTACTGATTGATTTTGATTTCAGGAAGTAGTCGCTACAGACTTGTTTTTTGAAAATCTATTTTTAACCGTGGCGGCCATCTTGAATTTCCGGCCGACCTGAAATTTTGCTAGGATCAATTAGTCATTAAGAGCAACATTCCTGTGAAGTTTCATGAAAATCCGTCAAGTAGTTTCAGAGGAGTAGTCGCTACAAGTTTTCATTATATAACTCTATGTAAACAAAGATGGCCGTTGGTAGCCATGTTTAACGTCAAATCAAAACGATTTTCGACAAGGACCAACATCATGTCATACTGATCATTTTAGAAAAAGTCCCATATCAATATCTCTTATAGTTTTGAAGAAGTAGTCGCTACAAACTTATTTATTTTAAATCTATTTTTAGATGTGGCGGCCATCTTGAATTTCTGGCCGACCTGAAATTTTTATAGGATCAACTAGACATCAAGATCAACATTCCTGTGAAGTTTCATGAACATCCGTCAAGTAGTTTCAGAGGAGTAGTCGCTACAAGTTTTTACTATATAACTCTGTGTAACCAAAGATGGCCACTGGCAGCCATGTTTAACGTCGAATCAAAATAATTTTCCACATGGATCAACATCATGTCATGCTGATCATTTTAGAAAAAGTCCCATATCAATATCACTTATAGTTTTCAAGAAGTAGTCGCTACAAACTTGTATTTTGAAAATCTATTTTTAGCCATGGCGGCCATCTTGAATTTCCGGCCGACCTGAAATTTTGCTAGGATCAATAAGACATTAAGAGCAACATTCCTGTAAAGTTTCATGAAAATCCGCCAAGTAGTTTCAGAGGAGTAGTCGCTACAAGTTTTTACTATATAACTCTACATGGTTCATACAGACTTTTCAAACCTAAATTTAGGGCCTTTTTAGGGCCTTTTTAGGGCCTTTTTAGGGACATTTTCGCTAAATTTAGGGCCTCAATATTTATAGCATAATTATGCGTTTGACTAAAATTCCTGCTTACTGCTACAGTAAAACCCCTCTAAAGTGACCCCTACAAGAAGATAGGTGGCAGCTTAATGCAGCAAGATAGTATTGTAGAAAGCTCCTCTAATAGCTTTCTGCAAACTACAGTGCTGCATTAAGCAGTCACCTTTAGAAAAAAAACACTAAATGTGTATATTGTAAGCGGTTGCATTAGCTGGGATTTACTGTATTTATAGCCAATAAACCTGGACCTACCTAAGATTAAACAGTTTTCAGCTCTGTGGCCTTGTCCACAGGTATTCAGGAGTAGCTTAGACTTACACTTGAATTTTTCAGAAAAAAACAACAACATCATTTAAATACTAATCAAACATTAAAAACACAAATTTAAAAAAAAAATTGGGCTAAACCACAGGTATTCGGGGAGTAGCTTAGACTTACACTTGAATTTTTCAGAAAAAAACAACAACATCATTTAAATACTAATCAAACATTAAAAACACAATTTAAAAAAAAAAAAAAAAAAAAAATAATATTACTATACTGTACAAATATAATTTTTTTTTTTTTTTTTTTTTTTTTTAAAATTTGTGTTTTTTAATGTTTGATTAGTATTTAAATGATGTTGTTTTTTTTTTCTGAAAAATTCAAGTGTAAGTCTAAGCTACTCCCGAATACCTGTGGTTTAGCCCAAAAAAAATTTTTTTTTTTTTTTAATTATACCCCACCCACTCCCCCAAATATTGGCCGCGATTTTTCAAAAACGGCCGTGCAAAAATTGCTGCACGGTTGGCTCAGTCGTTGGCTGGCTAATAACTTCCCCTCTGAAATATAACCGAGTATGAATCAAACTGAGTACGATGTACAATAGTACAAATCTAATTTCGTAGGAGTTGTCGTTCTTGAATTCATTCTATTTTTAGAAATTTCGTAGGAGTTGTCGTTCTTGTATTCATTCTATTTTTAGAAGCAACAACACTTTGACAGCCGAAATAATGTGCGAAATGAAATTTAGGGCCACCAAAACTAATTTTTAGGGCCGTATAGAGTAAATTTAGGGACTTTTTAGGGCCTGACATGCAATTTAGGGCCTTTTCAAGCAACTCATCAAAATTTAGGGCCTTTTCAAGTCTGTGCGAACCATGCTCTATGTAAACAAAGATGGCCGCTGGCAGCCACGTTTAACGTCGAATCAAAACGATTTTTGATAAGGACCAACATCATGTCATGCTGATCATTTTAGAAAAAGTCCCATATCAATATCACTTATAGTTTTCAAGAAGTAGTCGCTACAAACTTGTATTTTGAAAATTTATTTTTAGCCGTGGCGGCCATCTTGAATTTCCGGCCGACCTGAAATTTTGCTAGGATCATTTAGACATCAAGAGCAACATTCCTGTGAAGTTTCATGAAAATTTGTCAAGTAGTTTCAGAGGAGTAGTCGCTACAAGTTTTCATTATATAACTCTATGTAAACAAAGATGGCCGCTGGCAGCCATGTTTAACGTCAAATCAAAACGATTTTCGACAAGGACCAACATCATGTCATGCTGATCATTTTAGAAAAAGTCCCATATCAATATCACTTATAGTTTTCAAGAAGTAGTCGCTACAAACTTGAATTTAAAAAATCTATTTTTAGCTTTGGCGGCCATCTTGGATTTCACATCAACATGAATTTTTGCTAGGATCAACTAGACTTCATGGGCAACATTTCTGTAAAGTTTTATGAATATCCATCCAGTAGTTTCAGAGAAGCAGTCGCTACAAATAAAAGTTAACGGACAGACGGACGGACGGACGGACGGACGGACGACGGACGCCGCACCACGGCATAAGCTCTGCTGATCTCTGATCAGTAGAGCTAATAATGGTAGTTGTGTAATATTTGTAAACGCAATTATTTTGTGTTTTCTTACCACAGTCAGTAAAGGCTCAGCTATGTCTCTTGGACAATTAGTTATAAGCTGTAAAACGTCATCGTCCAAGGTGGTGGCAGCATCCAGGAACTCTCCTATACACTGTAACACAGGAGGGTCTGACAACGGCTGTATAAGCTCACCATTCTGAAACAGTAATGTTCAAGACTGTATTAAAACAAATGGGAAGAGCAAAAAAAGAGACTGAAGTCGATCTAAAAAATACAAAAAACAAGAGGTCAATGACCTTGAAGCTCTACTGATAGGTTTTTGATAGATAGGTCAGCATTCCTGTGAAGTTCCATGAAATCCGTCAAGTAGTTTCAGAGGAGTAGTCGCTACAAGTTTTCATTACATAACTCTATGTAAACAAAGATGGCCGAAGGCGGCCATGTTTAACGTCAAATCAAAATAATTTTTGACAAGGATCAACATTATGTCATACTGATTATTTTAGAAAAAGTCCCATATCAATATCACTTATAGTTTTCAAGAAGTTGTCGCTACAAACTTTGACTTACCACAGAGCCCACTTAATTGAAGCCTGTGAGTGAGTAGCTATTCCACTTTCAATCCTCCCACCTGTAATTTCATCCAATCAAAATTGTGCCTTCAACCAGAGAGCTATGGCTTATTGAAACTCTAAATATATCTACATACTGTTTAAAACCACCTACTTCTAACGTATATCCAGCAAACGTGAGTATTTGTAACCACCTCTCCTTCTCAGATATCAGTTTGTCTTCTATATCAGTTAACTTCATCTTGTTCTGCTGATGGTGTTCAGTTCTTTCAATCTGAAATGTGCAAAGACACATTATAACTTGAGGTTATTTTTAGTAAAAACAGATGTCTCCCCCACTAGGAAAAAAATCGTTCAACTGGAACACAACGGCCATATTTAGGTACAACCAGGTTTGGTACTGATCATCAATGCCAAGTTTTGTTGAAATCCGGCTTAGGCTTCAGGAGAACTAGTCTGGACAAAGTTTGTGACAGACAACAGACAGCACAAACTCCATATATATGTCTCTCCTCCTCAAAGAGTCATAATTATGCAGTATGAGCAAGTTTACTTTTGAATAGAAACTATTCTAGACAAATGCATTTGACACGCAATGATGATTGACGTATAGGTATCATTTAGTCTGGCGTCGGTTTTGGAGTCACATTTTAACCTGAAGCTGGTCAGTTGCGCTATAACTCGCTTAAGAAATTGATCGATGCTCATGAAACTTTATACAGTGTTGTTCATAATCACTTATAAATTCTTTACAAAGGTTCTATAATCCAGTTTGCACTTGCATACAGGTTTTTAAAGAAGCAACGAATAAAAAAGGCTAAAAATGCGAAAAATGCAATAAAAACTGAAGGTACAGGGGGGTTAGGCACATTTGTGAATCCAAAACTCGATGGTGCGTATACCTAAATTAGCCCCAGGAACGCCCCTGGTAGTATGTTAACTGTTTGCAATTTTTTTTCACATTTTCCGGGTTGTGGAGCTTTTAACCTGAAAATCCTGTGCGTGTTTTTTTAGACTTATCATACTTATAGCGCACAACTTTATTGTTGCAGTTTTTGTACACCATTATTTTTAATTTTTTTTAACAAAGAAAAAATGGAGTGTTTAAAACAGAATTCATTACGTGGTCCAAGTATTAACTTCCATTGTTACCCCATCCAACCCATTCTCCAAGCGAAAATGGGGTTGGCTGGGATATCAAATAAAACCTTAATTTCGGATTAAAAGTTTACATATTGTAAATTAAAACATTTAATAGGTCATTTTAAACAGGCTGTAGCATGTTTTATTGTCGATATATATAAAATCCTGCTAATATGGGCTTTCCCATTGCTTAATGGACTTAAGGTGGGACCATGTAATGTAGCAGTAACTCTGCAGTTCTGCAGGTAAAAAGGTTCAAGGCACATTCTGCATATTTATATCTCGATTTTGACGGAGGGTGGGCCTTGAATGGTCATTCCTGCTGGCGTCATATTATTTTTTGTGTTGGTGTGCAGTAAAGCCAAATTAATTCAATTCTCTAGGATTTTATAAAAGTATTATTTTGCTACAAATTCCACCTTTTTAAAGCAAGTTCATTATGACACAATCACACTATTTTGTTTTTAAACTTCACTTACCATATCTGCTAATATGTTCAGATCCCTTGGAATAGAGAGCATGTAGAGCAAGTGTTCAGTTATCTCCCTTCTCTGCTGTTCCGGCAGTTGTAACAATGGAAGGAATATCTCGCTGGGGTGTCGTAGGTCTAGGTCTGTGAACATGTCATCGAGATTCAAAATTCAATAATTTTTTCCATCTTTTGTATTCAAAAATCCCTACCCAAGCCCCTATTTTTTTGACATTTTATGACCCTTGGCACTTTGCATAGCGCCTACGTTCTATTATAACCCACACTTCATTCGATTTGGGGTTAGCGAATCTAAGTAAAAAGGGGGATATAATTAATTCAAGTAAAATACATGACAGAGTTATGGTTCTTGTCATGTGTGCCAAGTTTCAAATCTTTCCGACAATTCATTTTTGAAAAATGACGGGGAAAAAAAACGTCAGAACTCATAGATGGACGGACAGACGGAAATCACCAAATAATAAGCCTAGGATGCAAACGGGCTAAAAATCTGAATTATTTTGGCAATTTTTCTGTTTATCAGCATGTTTGAAAACTGTCTAATAATGAGACGCCGATTGCATTTTTTCTGTATGATTTATATCATTAGGACCCGTTTATATTACATATCTGTACAGTCCCTGACATCATGTATATAACGAGTAAATTTCGAAACAGATCCGTATTTCAAATATTTAATGCAGTTTAAACACAAGTTTAATTAATTTTTGTTGTCCATTTTCAACTTCCCTTTCTTTGCCAGATGCATTTTACAAGGCGGCACTCGCAACAGTTTTATTAACCGGGATTCTTTACATTTTTTTTATTATTTCTGACTAAAGATACCTTTGATGTATCAGAAAAGAAAAGCAGACCAGTAAAACAAATAACCATCAATTAGAATAATATAATACCCAGCATTACTACTTCAATGGAAATGTTCGGTCACTGTAAAAGCCGATAAAAGGAACTGCCGTATAAACTGTGTCGAGACCCAGGAAAATATCCAGGAAATATTGTGTTTTCAAGTTTCCAACATCGAACAATAGAAAGTTTAACATTTATCTCTATACTTAGTGAATAATTACGGACAAAAATGACTTCAACCTGGAAAAGGATGCATCATGACCTGCGTAATTTCGACTCGGCGAACGCAGAGTTTCTGTGTACGATATTAAAGTATTGTGGCGTAAGATCGCCTGTCATTTTTCGCGTTGCTGATTTCCACTCTGAGCAATTTTAACATCTAACTCCGCATAAGTAAGCAATTTCTAAATTCCGCACTTGACATAGAAGAGTAAGGTGTGGGTTCCGTAACATGCAAATAAATGGGTTTAAAGAAGCCATGTTATGTGATAAAATGAAGACACAACAATGTCAGCATATCCTTTACCCAGTTGTTTCCTATTCTGTAGCCCAGCGTCAGGGGCATCTGTGTCAACGGAGGTAGCATCCACTTCATCGTAGCCAATACTCTCCCTAAATCCACCGTGACAGCCTGCAAACATGGGGTTTAAAAATAATAATTGGATGAAGTACAATATAATGACGCAAAAACACAAACAGTGAAAGTTTGATTCACAAAGTTATGACTCAGGGGGCCCACCCACACCCTCATGTTTTACCTCTTGTGACCCCGGGGCGGGACCAATTCAGATCCCAGGGTCACCATTTGAGCAAACTTGGTAGAGGACCTCCAGACCATGGTACATACAAAATATCTAAGCTGCATCCCTTTTTGTTTTGGAGAAGAAGATTTTGAAGTGTTTTTCCTATATACTTCCAGGGCACGACAATTCCACTCGTCCGCTCGCTATGACGAGTGCTCAATGATGCAGGACAAGTAGAAATTCATAGAAATTCTAGGACGACAAGTAACTGAGAAACAAATTTTCTTGCCCGGACTTCTATGTTAAAATGACATTTTTTACCAATTCAGGGGCCATAATTTTGTCAAAATGAATGGAAGAGTTCTGGGGATTGTTGGATAAGGTACAGAATTTGATTTGAAACATAAGTTTAAAATTTAAACGCAATAACTCGAGTAGTTTTGAAGTTACTAACACTTTAAGGTAAAGACAAGACAATCAAAGGGCCATAACTTTGTCAAAATGAAAGGAAGAGTTATTGGGATTGTTGGATAAGGTGCAGAATTAGATGGGGAACATTAGTATAAAGTTTTAATGCAATAGCTTGAGTAGTTTTGAAGTTTAAATCTATTGCACAAAAAAATTTAAGGTAAAGACATGACAATCAAAGGGCCGTAACTTTGTCACAATGCAAGGAAGAGTTATGGGGATTCTTGGATGAGGTGCAGAATTTGATGGGAAACCTTCGGTAGTACTGAAGTTATAAATCTATTGCACAAAAACTTTAAGGTGAAGCTGGGGACGCCAACACTGACGCCGACTCCGTGGTGAGTAGGATAGCTCTCACTATTCTGAGAACAGTCAAGCTAAAAATGTAATAAACAGATTATTTAACTGCTTTGTTTGATTATTAGGAAATCCTTCACTCGAGTCCGCACGCTCATGAAACAAGAGGCCCAAGAGGGCCTGTGAACGCTCTACTGGCTGTTATACCATTGATGAATCGAGTCGTACTACATGGTGTCTAGAGTGTACACAAGGTTTTTCAAGTATTTGACCTAGTGACCTAGTTTTTGACCCCATGGGACCCATTTTTGAACTTGACCAAAATATAATTAAGACAACATTTCGACAAAGTTTCATCAAGATCGGGTCAGAAATATGGCCTCTAGAGTGTACACAAGGTTTTTCAAGTATTTGACCTAGTGACCAAGTTTTTGACCCTGTGTGACCCATTTTCGAACTTTAGCAAGCTATAATTGAGACAAATATTCTGACAAAATTGCATCAAGATCGGGTCAAAAATATGGCCTCTAGAGTGTACACACGGTTTTTCCAAAGTTTGACCTAGTGACCTAGTTTTTAACACCATGTGACCCATTTTTGAACTTGACCAAGATATAATTAAGGCAAACATTTTGACAAAGTTTCATCAAGATTGGGTCAGAAATACGGCTTCTAGAGTTTACACAAGGTTTTTCAAGTATTTGACCAAGTGACCTAGTTTTTAACCCCATGTGACCCATTTTCAAACCTGACCAAGATATAATTAAGACAAACATTCTGACAAAGTTGCATCAAGCTCGGGTCAAAAATATGGCCTCTAGAGTGTACACAAGGTTTTTCCAATATTTGACCTAGTGACCTAGTTTTTTACTTCATGTGACCCATTTCCGAACTTGATCAAGATATAATTAAGATAAACAATTTGACAAAATTTCATCAAGATTGGGTAACAAATATGACCTCTAGAGTGTACACAAGTTTTTTCAAGTATTTGACCTAGTGACCTAGTTTTTGACCCCACATGACCCATTTTTGAACTTGACCGAGATTTCATTGAAACAAACATTCTGACAAAGTTTCATCAAGATAGGGTCAAAAATATGGCCTCTAGAGTGCACACACGGTTTTTCCAAAGTTTGACCTAGTGACCTAGTGACCTAGTTTTTAAACCATGTGACCCATTTTTGAACTTGACCAAGATATAATTAAGACAAACATTTTGACAAAGTTTCATCAAAATTGGGTCAGAAATACGGCTTCTAGAGTGTACACAAGGTTTTTCAAGTATTTGACCTAGTGACCTAGTTTTTAACCCCATATGACCCATTTTCAAACTTGACCAAGATATAATTAAGACAATCATTCTGACAAAGTTGCATCAAGCTCGGGTCAAAAATATGGCCTCTAGAGTGTACACAAGGTTTTTCCAATATTTGACCTAGTGACCTAGTTTTTGACCCCACATGACCCATTTTCGAACTTAACCGAGATTTCATTGAGACAAACATTCTGACAAAGTTTCATGATGATTGCATCAGAAATGTGGCCTCTAGAGTGTACACAAGCAAAAGTTAACGGACGGACGGACGACGGACGACGGAAGACGGACAACACACCATCC
Source organism: Cyrtodaria siliqua (assembly GCA_037043455.1). Taxonomy (NCBI): domain Eukaryota; kingdom Metazoa; phylum Mollusca; class Bivalvia; order Adapedonta; family Hiatellidae; genus Cyrtodaria; species Cyrtodaria siliqua. The sequence continues at coordinate 95,254 of JAWPHD010006896.1, read as the reverse complement.
CATAAGCTCTGCTGGCCCTTGGCCAGTAGAGCTAAAAATCGTGAAGGATTTCCTAATAATCAAACACAGCAGTTAAATAATCTCTATATATACTAAATACCTTGAGCCAGCACCAGTTGAATATTCCCATTGTTTTTGTCCACGTTTAGTTCATGTAGACTGTACGCTACGGGTGTGTGGGCAGGAAGAACAATGTTTCTGTTCTTATCATATGTTGTCTCGCCGCTTATAGTTGCTTCCTTTATGACCTAGACATTGTTAAGTGAAATCTAGCTTAGCATTTCTATATATAGATCTATCAAACACAAATATAACTGGGCAGCCATACAGGGGTGAAGCCAGATGTACAGGAGCAGGCCCAGATGTATAGAGGCAGGTCCAAACGTACAGGGGCGGGGCCAGGATATTAGATTAGTGGGATTCCTTTAACAAAAAAGAAGAACAACAAGAGAAAGTAAACAAAAACAAAACATTTTTCACACTTTTTTTTATTTTATATAATTTTGAGCTAATTTACAGAGGCACTAGTAATAACAGTCTATTAAATCATTTTAGAATTATTTTATTGTAGGAATTTTGTGTTTCTGGGTTTCAAGAACCTCATTACTCCATGTCCAGTATAACCTCAGTGTGTTCTCAGAATGTAATGATATTTAAATTAACTGCTTTCATTGGTCCAAGTTTTGTCACTGAACCAATCAGAATGCTTCATTCATATTTTCATTTGGTTGTTTCTATCATGACATCACTTTCTGGTATTATGATCATGAGTTGACATGACACCCTGGTAGTATGACATCACGTCATGCTATTATGACATCACGTCATGTTATTATGATGCATCAGTGTTGTATCACTCATTGAGTAATGAGTTTCTTGAAACCAATTGCAAGAACCACAAAATTCTAAAATTTAAAAATTATTCTAAAATGATTTAATAGACTGTTTAATGCATTATACACAATCACCCCATTTTAGCTGGACCACAGGGTGATGTTTATGAGGACACAGGACCATTTCAATGAGAGCAAAACCATCTTTTAGGTCAAAACCCTATATACTTTTATAACTTTTAGGATTAAAGAATACTTTTACAAGGCACTAAAACATAATAAACCAGCCCCTTTACCTACACCACACCCATGTTTTGGGGGACCAAGACCATTTCAACCATTTTAATGGGAACACAAGGCAATTTCACCCACTTGAATGGAAGTGCAAGACTATTTATCCCATTTTAATGAGAGCACAATGGCATTTCCCTCTTTAAAATGGAAGCACAAAGCCATTTGTACCATTTTAATGGAAGTGCACGACCATTTCACCCATTTTAATGGAAGCACAACACCATTTCTCCCATTTTAATAGAAGCATGTGACCATTTATCTTATATGAATGGAAGCACAACAACATTTCCCATATTTCAATGGGAGCACAACATCATTTCCCATATTTTAACGCGAGCACAAATCATTTCCCACATTTCAACGGGAGAACAACACCATTACCCACATTTCAATGGGAGCACACCACCATTTTCCACATTTCAATGAGAGCACAACACCACTCCCATATTTCAATGGGAGCACAACATCATTTCCCACATTTCAATGGGAGCACAACACCCTTTCCCACATTTCAATGGGAATACAACACCATTTCCCACATTTCAATGGGAGCACAATTAACACCAGTAGGAGCTTAACACCATTTCCCACATTTCAATGGGAACACAACACCATTTCGCACATTTCAATGGGAGCACAACACCATTTCCCATATTTCAATGGGAGCACAACACCATTTCCCACATATCAATGGGAGCACAATACCATTTCCCATATTTCAGTGGGACCACAACACCACTTCTCCCATGTGAAGGAGGGGGGAATTGGTTTGGGTTTTAAAGATTTAAAGGTTTTCCAATTCCCCAGGTTCTCTATCATCCACTAGCTAGGATGTGTGGGTTTTACCCAGGTTCTTTAACACCCACTGCTACGTGTGGTTACCTGACAAAAATGAATTGGGTTTGATGGCGCACCAACACAAAATGGTTGTATGTGAACATTGCAGGCCCACTCTCCAGTTACATCTAGATACAAATATGCAGAATGGGCCTAGAACCTTTTCACCCGCAGAACTGCAGAGTTGCTGCAAATTCTGTTGTAAACCCTCCATTTTTCGCAAACGGCCAAATTTACTGCTTTCTGCCACCACTCTAGTAGCACCTGAAACAATATATGATCAGGATGACGACCTTCGACGACAAAATGAACAAATATCGAGGGGATTTTAATTCTCTGCCTGGATAATCAGTAACCCTTTTCTTGCAATGGGAAACACAATGACAGATAGGAATTTAAAAACCATACTCTCAGTATGTATACTCCAATGGTTATTTCGAGCCACCCCAGAGAATATGGGGGAAATACATAAATAATAGGAATTTAAACACCATGGCCAGTCTATACTCTGGGGGCAAATGGTTATATCAGAGAAATGGGAAGGATACATAGAACTCGAGAACAGTCCCCTCTATACTCTTGATTGACAGAATCAAGAAGTAACAGTGGATTCAAAGTCAGAATCATTGATCTCCCCAATACAAAGAGAGAGAATGAATGAATGGTGTTTTACGGCACGTCGACACATAAATAGGTCATACTGTGTGCAAAAACAGACGAAAGATAAAGAAATTAAGTAGTTATTAAAAATTTATGTAAATATATAAAGATAAAACTATTAAAAAATAAGGGATGATATGGTAGTAATATAAACTATATATGTAAATCAACAAATGCCCGTCAACGGGTATATAAACAAGTAAATATATATAAGAACACATTATAATGATTTAAATAGTCTGATTTCTTTTAGGAAATCTAAAACAAGACTAGAATCTATAGTATCAAGTAACTCTTTCACAGTATTAACATTGTAGTACCTTTGACGCATAGGATCAAAGTCTACACATTCCAACAAGATGTGTTTGACCGTTAACGGTGCAAAGCAGGGTATACATTCTGGTAATTGCTCAGCTTGTAATAAATATGAATGAGTAAAACGTGTATGCCCTATCCTGCACCGGGCTAGGACAACTTCTTCTCGATGAATGGGTCTACTAGAAGAACGCCATTCCCCAAGTAACAGCTTAATTGAATGGAGTTTATTGTTAACTGACAAATCCCAAGCGGCTTGCCAAGAGTTACGAATAAATGTGTTAATACAACTTTTAAAATCAGTATAAGGTAATTTAGCATCAGATATATCTAAACCTTATGCTGCTTTAGCAGCACTATCGGCTCTATCATTACCATGTATTCCTACATGGCTTGGAAGTCAGCAGAAAATAATAACATTATCAACTATAAGAGAATTGTACTTTTCTAAAAGCTGAAGCACAACTGGGTTATCATGTTTCATATTACCCAGTGCTTGAAGAGATGAAAGGGAATCAGAAAATATTACAAAATGGTCATCATCAGATTCCTGAATATAATTTAAGGCAAGTTCAATTGCCTTAAGTTCAGCTGAAAAGATAGAGGCCTTGTCAGGCATGCGGCTCTTTATGCTGTGTTTGTGAACAACAGCCGCTGCAGCTACCGTATCTCCACCTTTAGAACCATCTGTGTATATATGTTGAAAGCCATTGTATTTCGATTTGATTTCATTAAATTTGCTTTGAAAGACAATAGGGTCTGTACTGGATTTGTTACTATTACAAAGATCAAAAATAATTGTTGGTGTTTCCAAAGTCCACGGTGGAATTTGTGGTACTTTGTACTTGGCAATCATTAGGTAGATTTCAGTGTCTCTTAATTTTGGTTTAATACGAAGACCAAATGATTGAATGGCCTTCAGTTTTCGACCAGAAAGAGGTTCATAACTAGGATTAAAACATTATCGAAAGTTGGGTTTGAAGAAGGATTCACAATTCGAAAAGCATGTCCATTGAGAGACATCAAACCAAGATCTTATAAATGCATTTATAACTAGATTTATCACATAACTTACGGTGTTGGAGTGGAATAACACCATTCGATATTTTCGATATACCACTAGTTATATAAGTAGGCAAATAAGCCTAATATGCAGTGTCAAAAAAAAAATTGATAAAGACTATGATCCAATTCCCATGGTTTATGTTGGTTTTCGCGTATTAAAGGGACAGGCAAAATACAATAAAAGTCGATATGTGATTTATGTGATAAATAGAATTTAACAATCGCTCTCATTCATTACTGAATTTATTAAACTTGTTAGCAAAAATAATGCTCGGCAAGAGCCGCGCAGTATATCATTTTGCCAACTAGTTTAATAAATTCAATAATGAATGAGTACTAATGTAAGATCCTCTATTTATAACTAGATATGTTTCATGGAACACGGATGCCCCCACTGAAAAAAATCTGCGAAAAACTTAAATTCGATAATAAAACAAGAGGGCCATGATGGCCCTATATCGCTCACCTGAGTTAATTTGAACCAATACAATAGGGCCAAGATGGCCCTAAAGCGATCACCTCAGTACTGGCACATTATCGAACTTCTTCGAAATCTTATCGTCATATACAATCTGTGCAATTTAGGTTAAGATTGTTCAAGAAATGTGGGCTCTGTTGTGTATAACAACATTGATATAGACAGTTTAAGACACTGACAAAATTTGGTAAAGATCAAATACAAAATGAAGGTGCTAGAGAGTAACAGCTTGGGCAGAGCCAAATGTGACCCCAGGGCTACATGTAACATATGAGAGCTGTGTGCTTTGTGGTTTTAGAGAAGATGATTTTTTAAGTTTTTCCCTATACAAGTCTATGTAAAACGTGACCCCTGGGGTGGGGCCAAATGTGAGCCCAGAGTCACCATTTGAACAAACTTGGTAAAGGACCTAAAGAGTAAAGTAAATGCAAAATATTAAACCTCTGGGTCTTGTAGTTCCAGAGAAGAAGACTTTAATGTGTTTCCTATATAAGTCTATGTAAAACTGTGACCCACGGAGTGGGGTCAAATTTTACCCCAGGGTCACCATTTGAACAAACTTGGTAGAGGACCATAATCTAATAGTAAATGCAAAATATTAAACCTCTGGCTCTTGCAGTTTCAGAGAAGAAGATTTTTTAAGTTTTTCCCTATACATGTCTATGTAAAACATGTGACCCTTGGGGCGGGACCAAATGTGACCCCAGGGTCACCATTTGAACAAACTTGGTAAAGGACCATAAGCTTATAGTAAATGCAAAATATTAAACCTCTAGCTCTTGCAGTTTCCGAGAAGAAGATTTTTAAAAAAAAAATCCTATATAAGTCTATGTAAAACTGTGACCCCCGGGGCGGGGACAAATTTGACCCCAGGGTCACCATTTGAACAAACTTAGTAGAGGACCATAAGCTGATGCTACATGTAATACATGAGACCTCTGTGCCTTGTGGTTTCAGAAAGGAAGATTTTTAAAAGTTTTTTCCTATATAAGTCTATGAAAAACATGCAAAATCTCAATATACAAACTTTGGACCCCCGAGGCACGGCCATTTTTGACCCCGGGGACTTCATTTGAACAAACTTGATAGTCTAGCCGTTGGCGGTCATATTAAAAGAAAAACTGTCGAAATCTGTCTGGCGGTTCTTGAGAAGAAGATTTTTTAAGGTTTCGACCATATATGGTAATGGCGGCCATCTTGGTTGTCGTGCTGACCTAATTTTAAAAAATCTAAAAAGCATTCATCTAAGGATCATCCATGTGAAGTGCGGTCAAAATTGGCCAAGCGGTTTCTGAGGAGAAGTCGTTTGAAGCAAAAGTTAACGCAGACGACGGACGACGGACGACGGACGAAGAGTGATCCCAATATCTCACCTTTGAGCCTTCGGCTCAGGTGAGCTAAAAAGGGCCATAACTCATTTAATACATAGCCGATTTTGACACTGTATCGACATGCACATCTTGACATCATAGGGAAGCATCCTAAAACGTTTTTAATAAATTTATTGAAAACTGGAAGGAGAAAGACACACAATCATGGATCTGATGTTTTACCTTACTCAGCACAGCAGAATTTAATTAATTGAATGTTTAACAGTTATCCAATAAAACTTACAGATGCTTTCAGTGTGGTCGAGGCATCAACTTCTGTTTCTCTGTGTATAGTTCCCCCATTTCCCAGCTGGGACACAGCCGTGATTATGCAGAGAACCTTGCTTTTGTCTTCACGTATCTGTCTCACTAAAGGGTGGTCCAGATTGATTGACCTATCAAAGAAAAACAAGACTTTAAAGAATATCGCTCGGACTAACTGTTCTCTCATCATACCAAGTATGTTTATGCTTCCCCATTGTAGCGTAGTGGTGTCTCTAATTACATGGCTTAAAACAATCTGACACACTCAGATCCCAATCTCTGATTCACACAAGTTATTTGGACAGACGGACAGATGGACAACTCGCCATCCCATAAGCTCTGCTGGACTGTGGCCAGTAGAGCTAAACAAACAAGGGCCATAACAGGTGCAATCTGGCTGGATATCGAACTTCGATAGTGGCTCATAAAACTGCTTATTGCAATTATCGGTATATATAAATTAGTTAACAAGAAACGTGGAAATTCCACGAAAACCAGGTTTTCCGTTGAAATGCTATAATTACATTACCAGCAAGATGAAAATGAAGTAACAAAAAGTTTTTTCTACAAAAAAAACCAGCAAATTACATAAATGAAGTAGTTGAAGTTCTTGTGTTGAAGTGATATAAACAGTGTACAATATAAATAGAATGACATGTGAATCACAAACATAAATTTATGTATCCACAGTAAATGAGGACTGTTACTGAACTTGAACCTAGTAACTCCAAATGCAATCCTAAACTTCCTTTCCATATAAGCTATCTACCCTGCAGGTTTCGTCGAAATATCTCATTCCTAGCAAAAGTTATTGAGTGGAAACCATTTTCTATTTTTAGTAACAGTAACCTTGACCTTCATCCCAGTGACCCCAAATGCAATCTCAAACTTCCTTTCCATATAAGCTACCTACCCAGCAAGATTCATTGCAATATCTCATTCCTAACAAAAGTTATTAAGTGGAAAACGTTTTTCTATTTTGAGTAACAGTGACCTGGACCTTGACCTCAGTGACCCCAAATGCAATCCCAAGCTTCCTTTCCATATAAGCTACCTACCCTGTAAGTTTCATCGCAATATCTCATTCCTAACAAGCGTTATTGAGCAGAATTTAAGAGTTTGAGGCCGCACGCCCGCCAAACGACATACCCCAATTTAATAACCAGAGTTTTCCAAGGAAAACCTGGTAATACTCAAGCATCGTCTTCTGTATAATGTTCGGGTACTGGTTCCCGATTTCAATGTTCGTCTTCATGGGCAGGATCATTTTAGACATGCCCCAAAGTCAAACATGGTTAATGACAGTAATTGTCCTTGAGTCGGACTATAAAGGTAACTGCCAAACTTAATCGATTGAGATAATTCTTGTTGTTTTGATTGAAAAAATATCTTTTGATTGCTTATTTACCCTCCAAATTTTCCAACAGAGGAAGAAATTCAACCATCAATTTATGTCCGACTCAGGGGCAAGTTCGATTCAGGGGCAAATTACTCTAATACTGATTTTAAAATTGAAGAGTAGCTTTTCATAACTTTTCTGTTCTTTAATTACTTTACTTACAAATATGCCTTTACTGAAACGGTAGAAGAGGTGGTGTTTAACTTATGGATATGAAACCAGCTGCTGAAACAAGCATCATAAATGATGTCTGCACCCAGGTCTGGATCCTGCTTTCTATGAGTCAAGATGATGTTAAGATGATGATGTCATGAATATTTTAAACAAGTTTGAATATGGTACATCAATACATGTATTGTTTAACTTTTCCACCACTGGAATGTCACGTGAGATCAAATATATTCTTTATAAATGTTATATTTATATTTAATGTTGGTTTTACTTTATCTGAAAAACATTTTTATACAATATTTTTGGATAAATGATTATTCTAAATATTATACTTTTCTCGGAATTATTCACTTTATATAGGAAATGGCTGTATAATTAAGGCGTTAAAAATAGACATTGGATATTTAATATATAGAGTTTAATTAACATTGTTGAAGTGATACGGGAAATAATTCCCGAGTGAGAAAGATTCTTGCGATACAGAAACGAGTGCATTTTCGCACGAGTTTCTACATCGCAAGATTATTTCTCTCGAGTGAATATATAGAGTTTAATTAACATTGTTGAAGTGATACGGGAAATAATTCCCGAATGAGAAAGATTCTTGCAATACAGAAACGAGTGCATTTTCACACGAGTTTCTACATCGCAAGAATATTTCTCCCGAGTGAATTATTTTCCGTATCACGACAAAAATGTTAATTAAACAATATAATATATATTCTGTGATGAATTTCTTTCCAATCGTCTTTTGACACAGGTATTTCTTCTTCTGTCACTCCTTAGGCAACAGCGCGGAGTAATATTATGACGTCAACTCATGACGTAATATCGTGACGTCTATCGTTTAGTTCATAACATTTGGCTACTGTGCTATCTTGCGCACTAGGCGAGATAGCACAGTAGAGGAATAGATATGTTATAGATTTTCTCAAACTGGGAAATTTCTATAATTCATCACAGAATATATAATATACTTGGTAATTTCACAGAAGTTTATAAACATGTATGTGTCCATGGTAACTCTGATTAATTATGATGCCGTGGAGCTGCTATAATGGGCAAAAAATATACTTTTTCAGAGTTAAGAGATAAACAGATGCGAGAGAGAGAGAGACAAGAGAGAGAGAGAGACTAAACATACAGTATTATTATTATTATCCTATTAGCAGAGCTCCAGATAAGATGCATGTATCTGCATAAAATATACCATGAAAATGTGAAAAACTGCACAATTCATAATTTTCATGCGTACCAAATATGGTTACGTGCAAGGAAAGATACGACTTGTATCAGCTGTTTCATGTTGAACTTTCAACTGTTTACTGAGGTTGACTGGTGGCAATACTTGGCTTAATTCTAGAGATGTGCTGACAATACAAATACACAGTGTTAAAATATCAATATGATGATCCCTCCTTGGGTCCGCAAAATTATCTTGGGCTCTATATTGGTATGGCCATTTACCCGTTATATACCTATCATTAAGGACGGACATCAATTCTGGTTCACGCACTTCAGTCTTTGTCACCCTTCCAAACTTGATATCTATTGTTATAGAGTCGCTCGCCTCCAGCTCAATATCTGTAAATGAAAGGTTAGGATATCTAGTGTTATTGAGACACTCCACTTTAACTAAATATCGGTAATGAAAGGTTTAGCTAGGATATCTAATGTTATAGTCGCTGGCCTCCAGCTAAATATCTGTAATGAAAGGTTTAAGATATCTATTGTTATAGAGTCGCTCGCCTCCAGCTCAATATCTGTAATGAAAGGGTTAGGATATCTAGTGTTATACAGTCACTTGCCTCCAGCTCAATATCTGTAATGAAAGATTTAGGATATCTAGTGTCAGAGATTCGCTCGCCTCCAGCTCAATATCTGTTATGAAAGGTTTAGTATATCTATTGTTATAGTTGCTCACCTCCGGCTCAATATCTGTAATGAAAGGTTTAGGATATCTATTGTTATAGAGTCGCTAGCCTCCAGCTCAATATCTGTAATGAAAGGTTTAGGATATATATTGTTATAGAGTCGCTTGCCTCCAGCTCAATATCTGTAATGAAAGGTTTAGGATATCTATTGTTATAGAGTCGCTAGCCTCCAGCTCAATTATAATCTGTAATGAAAGGTTTAGGATATATATTGTTATAGAGTCGCTCGCCTCCAGCTCAATATCTGTAATGAAAGGTTTAAGATATCTATTGTTATAGTTGCTCGCCTCCAGCTCAATATCTGTAATGAAAGGTTTAGGATATCTATTGTTATAGAGTCGCTCTCCTCCAGCTCAATATCTGTAATGAAAGGTTTAGGATATCTAGTGTTACACAGTCGCTCGCCTCCAGCTCAATATCTGTAATGAAAGGTTTAGGATATCTAATGTTATAGAGTTGCTCGCCTCCAGCTCAATATCTGTAATGAAAGGTTTAGGATATCTAGTGTTACACAGTCGCTCGCCTCCAGCTCAATATCTGTAATGAAAGGTTTAGGATATCTATTGTTATAGAGTCGCTCTCCTCCAGCTCAATATCTGTAATGAAAGGTTTAGGATATCTATTGTTATAGAGTCGCTCTCCTCCAGCTCAATATCTGTAATGAAAGGTTTAGGATATCTAGTGTTACACAGTCGCTCGCCTCCAGCTCAATATCTGTAATGAAAGGTTTAGGATATCTAGTGTTACACAGTCGCTCGCCTCCAGCTCAATATCTGTAATGAAAGGTTTAGGATATCTAGTGTTATACAGTCGCTTGCCTCCAGCTCAATATCTGTACTGAAAGGTTTAGGATATCTAAGTGTTATAGAGTCGCTCGCCTCCAGCTCAATATCTGTAATGAAAGGTTTAGGATATCTATTGTTATAGTCGCTCACCTCCAGCTCAATATCTGTAATGAAAGGTGCTTTATTGAAAGTGTTAACACGAGACGCAAACATTATTAACAGTCCAAAGAGGTAAAATCATATTATATGTCAGCTCATATGTTATTTTCTGGTGAGCTACAGCCCCAGTTGCCTTTAAGTACCCCAAAAATGCATTCCATTTGCATTTCGTTTTGCGTTTGCGCTCCATTTGCATTTCATTTTTAGGAACGATTTTTTTAAAATGCATATCATTTGTGTTCTTGAATGCATGCATTCAGCATTTAAATGAAAATATGCGTTCATTTAAATGCACAGAACTGCATTCCTGAACATAACAGCATGCGCGCATTAAAATCAATGACTTGCAAGGTTCTTGAACATATTGTCCACAGCATCATCATAAACAACTTCCTGAAAAACAACATCCTCTGTGACAACCAACATGGATTTAGATCGAAATGTTCCTGTGAAAGGCAGCTGATCACTACCATACAAGGAATTGCCAGCCAGTTACGCTCTGGGAAAGACCAGGTAGATGTTATTTTACTCGATATTTCCAAAGCGTTTGATAAAGACCCGCATACGGACTGGTACATAAGCTGGAACATTACGGAGTGAGAGGTGAAACCCTCCAGTGGATCCATGCAGTCATTCCACAACTATAGGAAACAACAAGTCCGACTAGAGGGGTCTACATCCGCACAGGCAAGTGTTATGTCAGGAGTCCCACAGGGAATGGTGCTGTGGCCATTGTTATTCCTGGCATTTATAAACGACCTTCCAGAGTCTACTGTTTCGGACACTAGATTAATTGTCGACGATGGACTCCTTTACAGTATATAAGGTCTATAGAAGACTCAGATGCGCTGCAACGTGACCTGGATTCCCTTGATGAGTTTTCACCCAGAGAAATGTCAGGTCATCCATATCTGTACTAAACGTAAGCCTACACACATACTACATGGACATGAACTTGAAGCAGTGGATGGTGCAAAATATCTTGGAGTCACCATCAGTGAAGATTTATCATGGAAGGCCCAAGTGGAAACACGGTTACACAGCAGACAAGGATTCAAGGACCCTGGGATTTCTCAGACGAAACCTATACAACTGCACCAGGGAGGTCAGAGGGAGGACCTACAACTCCCCTGTACTCCCAACCTAAGAATATGTCACAGCAGCATGGGATCCACACTTGGCCAGGGAAGTTCACAGACTCGAACAAGTCCAGAGAAGAGGAGCTAGGTTTACCCTTAATAACTATTGGGATAAAACACCAGGTGTGACAAGAATGGTCAGGGACCTTGGCTGGCATACATTGGAGGAAAGAAGTTGCAAGACTAGCAATGCTCTTCAAGAACAGCATGGGCTTGTAGATATGGCACCAGGAAACATACTATGTCCAAATGATCGAAGAACCCGAGGTGGCCAACGATTATATCAACCAGCAGCCTCAGAGAATGCCTATAAGTACTCCTTCTATACGCGAGTGGAATAACCTGCCAACCTCCATCACCGACATCAGCTCCTTGGAAGACTTCCAAGTTGCCCTAGGCAACACCTTGGCAGCCTTCTTCTCCAGAGTGTAGAACCATCAGCACTGTGCATACTTCTAAACTGTAAAATACTGTTGTTTTTAACATTTTGGAAGATGATTGCTGTTTCATCACCTCAGTTAGGTCAACATTACAGTCTTAGAAGACTCCTGAACTTTTATTAGAAGAAGAAGAAGAAAATGCACAAACATAGAAAATGCATCTGCGTTCGTATGTTCATGCAGCATTTACCAATCGCAACTTCTCTCACGATTAAATGACGCATGATATCCAGTCATGCGATTTTTACCTCGAGCCGGCGTGTTTACGTGAGAATATTGAAGAATGAGTCCTTTTGTTGACATTGTTTGGTGGTGCACGTTGACGATTATTCTGTTTTCTTTCTGGTTTATGTTAGTTTCATCAAAAATGTAACATATATGACACTATATAACAAAATAACACCTGTGTTTTTATCAACATTATTTTAGTTTTATACTGAAATAATATAAGTTGGTGCTATACACAATAAAATTAATATTTCCCATTTTGAATCACTAAAAATGAAAGTAATCAAGCTTCAGTGTTTCTAAAACACCATTTACACGTGTAATTCTTTATATTAAAATACTGGAAAACAAACTTTGTTTAAATCGATACTTTAATTATCAATTTTTAACTCAAAAGGATAATATCTGAAATAGCGCAATGCATTTGCGTTACTTTTTTAAAAAATGCATTTCATTCGTCGGTTCATTTTCGCTGAAAAAGAATGCAATGAACGAAATGCATTTTAAAATATAAATTTCATTCTGCGGGTGTTCTGCATTTATTTTCTGTTTGTTCAGCAGTCGTTCTGCGTTTGTTCTACATTTATTTGGAGTACTTGAATGCAACTGGGGTTTTACCCTTACTATACAATGAAACCCGCTATATTCGACATCGATCGGTGCCAGCACTAAATGTCCAATAGAAGAGGTTGTCGGTAAAGAGTTGAGTCAACTATGAGCATATTCGGGTTAATATATAAATTATTTAATTAAACTATTGCATGTATATTGTCCTACAATCATACGATCTATGAACAGACTCAATGTCGGATACTGGGAAAATAAAGGTTCCTTTAAACCAAGGTGCCAGTGCCAAGAACATGGTCGGATACAACAGGATGTCGGTAAAGTAAGCAGTCGGATATAACAGCTGTTATTCTGTAATTTAGAGAAGAAGTTTTAAAATACAATCAATTAACCTTTTGAGTGAAACATATAACATGGTTCATTATTTGAAACAAATGTTGTATAAATACTGTTGTTGCACAGGTAGCTAGCTGTATCAGTGTTTGGAACGAAACAAAAATATATAAATTTAAAAAATATTTTTTTATTATTATCACAAAAAAAAGAAAATAAACAAGAAATATGTGCCAAGTTATTTGAAAAACCGTTCAGGCATTCAAAAGTTATTGACCTGACACGATTTGACCTTTGACCTCTAAGTGTGACCTTGACCTTGAGGCCACACACCTGGATTTTCTTGTTGTGGTGAGCACTTGTGCCAAGTTATTTGAAAATCCGTCCATGAATGCCAGAGTTATTGACTGGACACGATTTGACTTTTGAACTCCAAGTGTGACCTTGACCTTGAAGACCTGGGATTTGCGTGCGACACGTCGTCTTGTTATGGTGATCACTCGTGCCAAGTTATTTAAAAATCCCTGTAGGGGTTGTGACGTTACGATCTGGACACGAACTGCGGACAGACGGACAGTGCGATTTCTATATGCCCCCGAAACTCTTTCGGGGGCATAAAAAGATAATAATCACGCTAGTAACAATAAAAAAATATTTTTTAAATTTATATATTTTTGTTTAGTTCCAAACACTGATACAGCTACCTATGATTTGTTGTATCATAATGAATCCCTTTTTAAAACATGTTTATTTAATTTTCTTTAAAAGGATACACAACAATCTTGAAATGAAACATTAAACTTGGCATTAAAGGGAGTACATGAGGCTTTGGGGCCTAATTTGTTTAAAAACATAAAAAATGTATGAAATTACCAATTTCAAATGTGAAGTTGTTCAGTTTCTAATAATACAGCGCATTAATTAAACATTATAATTTACAACAAGTCTTGAAAGCCCATAGAGAAATCCCAAAGTTATAAATATCTGTCAAGCAGAGCATATCGGCGATATCTATACACATGACGCTCGCTTTGTAATACATTGCAAGTTTACTGTCAAGTTTAAACGTCACCATAGTTAGGAAATACCTTCTTCGGGTCGTTTATGTTATATGTTCCTTTGGTGTTTCATGGCTAATTAAGTTATTTTGATCAATTAGTTACATAAATAAAGCATTTGAACAGTTCTAAAAATAATACCAATCCGGGGCCCCGTTTTATTAATCGTCTTACGATATGTCTCAAATTTTAACGTTTTTGCACCTAGCATTCAATGTAGACAATTATGTGTGCATTATGTGCAGAAATATCAAATGTATAAGAAAATTAAATGAAATTGCGTACATTTGTGAATTGTAAATCAAAGTAAAGAATTTAAGAAATTAACTTACCATCAAAATTGTCGTAAGTTGTTTCATAAAAACTGGGCCCTAATGTACTTTTTTTAACAACCCTTTTATTAAATCTAGTAATAATATGTTTGCATATATTTAACTAAAAGGTGGTAAAATTTGTTTTCAATTTAATTCGCTATTTTACTGCAGGTTTTAATATATACTACTTAAAATTTGCTAAGGATCACATTTATTCTTCCATATAACTTTATTAGAAATTAATTCACAATAACGATATTAATTTCATCCATACTTCAACAATTCTACAATTTGAATCAAGTCATGAGATCACATGACAATACATTACACTGCCCTAAATAATTTCATGTAAAATAGAAATAATGCTATTTATTTCAGCAAGAAATTAAGACAGCAAAAAAGTGATCCTTAGAAAATTTGAGCAGTATGTTATTGGTGCAACATAAACAGCGATCAGTAAAATGCAAAAACAATTTTCTTTGAACTATTCAATGTTTATATTTTTCATTTATTCATGATTTTCAAATGCAACCTATGTAGAAACACTAATGGAAAGCTGCGAGTTTTGAAATAATCAAGATTGCCATGTGCCCCAGTTGACGTCATGCCATAGATGTCATAAATCCCACCTAATTAAGTTTGATTAGATGTTATACGATAAAGGAACTGGTGGGCGATTTGGAGGAGAGATATTGGTGTCATTCCAAATACAAAAAAACATTATTTTATAGCGCTATATTGAATGAATTCTCTTTCAAATAGAACCTTAAGTTATGCTTTCACTGTGATATATAACACAGTATGTTGATAAAAGAGTAAAACATGATACAAGTTATTTTTTACTTGGAGAGTTTATATAAACTTAAATAATACCCAGATTAATAGAATCTATTTTATGTTAGGCCTAAAAAAAAAATTGTGTGGTTCGGGTCACCCGACCCTACCTACGAATACCCGCCGACACTGACGTTTTTTTGGTCCATTTCGAAAAAAAAAAAAAATAATAATAATTCAGTGCATCTTCTTTGCGTTCATAAAAACCATCCTTAAAAAAAAAAAAATCCGACCTAGCCTACCTACCAATTTCGAACATGTTACCAGAACCACACTTTTTTTTTTAGGCCTTATAATATTCTACAAGAACACCTGCAAAGAACATAAATAATTAGTACATGACTCCGATTTAGACGTTTTATATTTTTTTAACGCAGCCATTTTTCATTAATTTCCTGATTTGTGCTTGTATAGTTTCAAACAGTCTTATTAACTTTCTGTTAATATACAAGATAGAAAATCTGAAAATAACTTTATAATAAAAAGAATCCCAAGAGGACATTACGGATGGCTGGAGGTATTTACAGTACTGGCACTATCCAGAAACAAGAGGCCCAAGCGGGCCTGTAGACACTCTACTGGTATGATGTGATTCAAAAACATAAACATGATAGAGGCACTCTGGGTTATCGTGGCGGCCATTTGGTATATTTGACTACAACAAAAAACACCTACTTGATAGAGGCCAACAACAGGAACATGACATTGTATACATATGATATTTAACTAGAATGGAATAAGTGGTAATATGTCGTTTGATAAATGTTCTTAAATTTGACCTAAGATTAGCCATGGTGGCCATCTTGGATGACTGGCAGCCGCAAAAAAACAAAATCTGAGAGGGACTATCCCAACGATCATTGTGATTTAAGTTTCATCAAAATTCTTCAAGCGGTTTCAGAGAAGATGTCATTTTTAATGTTTTCCTATATAACTCTATGTAAACTTTGGGTCGCTGTGGCGGCCATTTTGATTATTCGACGATAATGAAAAACACAAACTTGATAGAGGCCAACCCAAAGAACATGTTTATGATATTTCACAAGAATGGAATAAGTGGTTTCGGAGGAGATGTCGTTTGAAATTTCCTTAAATTTGACCTAATTTTAGCCATCTAGGGTGACTGGCGGCCACGAAAAACACAAATCTGAGGGGGACTATCCTAAAGATCATCAAAATCCTTTGAGCGGATTCAAAGAAGATGTCATTTTTAGCCTTTTCCTATATAACTCTATGTAAACTTTGGGTCGTGGTGGCGGCCATTTTGATTATTCGATGATAACGAAAGACATAAACTTGATAGAGGCCAACCCAAGGAACATGTTTGTGGTATTTCACAATAATGGAATAAGTGGTTTCGAAGGAGATGTCGTTTGAAAATTCCTTAAATTGACCTAGTTTTAGCCATGGTGGCCATCTTGGATGACTGACAGCCTCAAAAAACACAAATCTGAGAGGGACTATCCCAAAGATCATTGTGATTTAAGTTTCATCAAAATCCTTCAAGCGGTTTCCAAGAAGATGTCATTTTTAGCCTTTTCTTATATAACGCTATGTAAACTTTGAGTCGCCGTGGCGGCCATTTTGATTATTCTACGATAACCAAATACACAAACTTGAGAGAGGCCAACCCAAGGAACATGTTTATGGTATTTCAAAATAATGGAATAAGTGGTTTCGGAGGAGATGTAGTTTGAAAATTCCTTAAATTTTACCTAGTTTTAG
Organism: Cyrtodaria siliqua; assembly: GCA_037043455.1. Classification (NCBI taxonomy): domain Eukaryota; kingdom Metazoa; phylum Mollusca; class Bivalvia; order Adapedonta; family Hiatellidae; genus Cyrtodaria; species Cyrtodaria siliqua. The sequence continues at coordinate 78,052 of JAWPHD010006896.1, read as the reverse complement.
CCATGGCGCCCATCTTGTATGACTGGCAGCCATGAAAAACAAATCTGAGAGGGGCCCTCCCAAGGAACATTGTGATGAAGTTTCATCAAAATCCTTCAAGCGGTTTCAGAGGATATGTTGATTTTATAAAATTGCTAACTGACGGACAGACGAAAATCGATCGCATAAGCTCGTCTCGCCTTTGGCCAGTAGAGCTAAAAATGGGGTGGTCTGTCTCTACCACAAAATAATCGACAGTCATAATTATATGGCTTCAACAAATGTTCTACAAAGGACGTAAAACACCATTCAAACAAACAAATCCCCTGGCTGACACTGCCTAATATGGCTTTTATAATAATGGAGTGATAATTGAGGATGTGACGTGTGCATTCTGTCAATCTGATGTGAAATAATCAAATATCATTAATCGGTATGGTACGGTACAGTATCATTGATCTGTATGATATGGTACAGTACAGTATGGTACGGTACGGTAGAGTATCATTGATCTGTATGGTATGGTACAGTACAGTATGGTACGGTACGGTACAGTATCATTGATCTGTATGGTATGGTACACTACAGTACGGTACGGTACAGTACAGTACAGTACAGTACAGTACAGTACAGTACAGTACAGTACAGTAATCGTATAGTATAGACAGACTAAATGTTAGACTGTATAGTCTGAGGACTCGGTAAACAAATAAAAAATAAAGTCCCACCTACCTAGTACCCACTAAAATCTTTTTCCCACGTGCAATATCGGGGACTTGCAATCGTGCAATATCGGGGACTTGCAAACGTGCAATATCGGGGACTGAGCATCAGCGTTTACAATGTTCAGCTGCTGATCAGTCGTTTTTCCCAACACACCCCTTTGTCGTATAAATGGAAAGGTCTTAATTCAAAGAAAGAACAGTCCATTATATATATGTAGCGGGTTAAAGGGACAATATGAACGTACTCAGTAACTATATAAATACCTATAATCTCCTTGCTGATGTCAGCTCCAAATTTTCCTTTCAGTGACAATTTTGTTGTCCTGTTGTAGTCTGTGATTAGGGTTTCACACACTGGTTTAGTAGGCAGAGGAGACATGTCGGTCAAAATATCTGTAAACTGCAAAATGATTATGTTGAAGATGAAATCTGTTAGAAACCCAACTACATCATAATTATTTTAAGGACCTATAACTTCCCAACGCTAATGATCATTGAAAATGCATGGAAAGCTTGCTTATTTAGTGCTAATATGCTACATGACCGATTAGCTCAGGTTTATATAAACTGAGGCTCGAGTAAAGTTTTGTCTTTCAAAAGCATTGGTATATTTGAACAGTATACATAGCAGTATATAATACTTCAAAATTTACTTTTATGAAGTTATTTTTTTTGAAAATTAAAATGTTAATTGTTCTAAATACAAAATTTTGTTGCTAATTCATTGTTTTTAGAGAAATAAAACACGCCAAAACACAACTAATGAAACACCTGCTTTCATGTTTTAATATCTTGGTTTAAATTAACAGAATCATACAAAAGCTGTATTGGAAGGGCCTCAGCATCTGGAACAGAATTGAATCCCTAGGGGTGGAGATGGACACTGAGGCCTTATGATGGTTGGATGGTTGTATCCCTCTTCTCATGAGTGTATATACAGTGTATATTATAATGGTTATAGGGGCAGGGGGCTAATTCTCCTAGGGTTGCTGGTTGGACTGATGTATCTGTTCATGCCAGAGTAAGTTTATATATAGTTATATGGTGGGAATCTCAATAGTGTCCAAGTTATGAATTGAATTGAATTGGGGTTTTAAGGCGCACCAACACATTACAGGTTATATGGCGCCTAACAGGCATGAACATGCCAGGCTCATCTTCCATGTACATCGAGATAAAATATGGAAAATGTGCCTAGAACCTTCTCACCCTGAACTGCAGAGTTGCTGCAAATTCTATCGTAAAAACTCCATTTACGCTGGAGCCACGTTTATTGTTTTTCTGCCAGTGCTCTTAGTGATGTGAGCGAGATGGCACCTGAAACAATGCAGGGGTCATGATGAAGACCTTTTATGAGCATGAACAAAAAATGACAAAATGAATATGAATGGGGGGGTCCTACCCCTCTGCATGTGACGGTGTGTTTGCAGTGGTTGTATTCTACCCCGGCAACCACACGGGGAACCAAGTTATGACCAAAGGGCTATGTTTCCATGGGTGTGGACCGACCCCAGGGCTGATGCTGGTTGGATAGTGGTATCACTCTGTTCATGCTCAAGTAAGTGTATAAATAGTTATAGGTAGGGGATCTCAACAGTTTCCAAGTTATTATCCCTGGGCTATATCCCCTGGGGTGAGGACGGATCCCTGGGCAGACGCTATTTGAATGGTTGTATCCATCTATTCATATCAAGTGAAAGTGTATATATCTTAATGGTTTCCAAGTTATGATCCAGGGGCTATGTCCCCAGGGGTGGGGACGCTATGTCCCCAGGGGTGGGGACAGACTCTAGGGCCTATGTTGGGTGGATGGTTGTATCCATATGTTCATGCTCAGCAATTGTATATGCCTATAGGATGGGGATCTCAACATGTTCCAAGTTATAACCCAGGGGCTATGTCCCCATGGGTGGGGTCGGTCCCAGGGGCCGATGCTGGATGGCTGGTTGTACCCGTCTCTTCTTGTTTCATAAATTTCAGAGAAAAAATATTTTAAGGTTTTCCCTATGTAAGACTATGGAAAACATGTCACCCCTGGGTTGGGACCAAATTGAGCCCAGTGCGACCATTTGAACAAACAGGACCATAAACTTATAGAAATTCAAAATTAAAATGTTAATTCTTGTAGTTTTAGAGAAGAAGATTTTTGAGTGTTTCTCTATATATATAACTCTATGTAAAACGTGACCCCTGGGGCGGGGCCAAATCTGACCCCAATGTCACCATTTCAACTCTGGTAGACGACTATAAGCTTATGGTTAATGTGAAATATTAAACCTTTGGCTCTTGTAGTTCAGAGAATATTTTTTGTAAAGTTTTCCCCTTATTAGTCTATGTAAAACGTGATCTCTGGGATGAGGCTAAATTTGACCGCATGCTAGGGTCACCATTTAAACAAACTTGGCAGTTTGGTAAAGATCAAATAATTAATGAAAGTGCTAGAGTGTTCACAATGCAGAATATGGCATTTTCATCAAATCAAGGGCCATAACTCATGTGAAACTATAATCTGATCTGGCTGTTTTTCAAACTTGTCCGAGCTCACAAGGCAGAAGTTAATGGACGATGACGAATGACTCGCCATCCCATGGCCATAAGCTCTGCCGGCTAGTAGAGCTAAAAATGATTTTTATCACTGATGACATGGCTGCCCTGTTTTGGCTCTATCATGATTACCAAGAGGGCCTGTATTGTGCTACTGGCTATACATACACATTTGGTGGAATACGTGAAATTTAATTTTTTACCCAAATGCTTTATTTGGCAAATAATTAATTTCAAATCGCAAACTTGTAACGGCATTGTTTTCTCCTTTTGGTCGAAGACATTTCTGTGCATAATTATGTTATAAATACAATACTCATATATATAAGATTGTATTTTTAAAAGACAACAAACAACTCCTGGAATTAGTATCTTTAGAGATCTACATGTATAGCAATAAAATAAACTTGATAGTTTTGGATGTTGACAATTTGGAAATCGATCATTTTCCGGGGCCTTCACTTACATTACATGAGGCCAAAAAAATTAAATAGGTGTGTTTCCTATTGCATTCTTTAAAAAAATAGGGTAGGTAGCAGTGTTCTCCCCAGAAATGTTTGAAGGCATGTCGATTATATCTCAGAAAATATGGTTTAGGGTGTATCAGTGTACCAAACCCCTATATTTTAAGGTATTTTGTCAAAAAGACACAGGATTTATGAAAGAAATAGGCTAGATATACTAAATATGGTGGTATAAACTTATTCAAGATAAAAATAAATGAATTAATAATGACTGTATTACATGTCCTCCACAATTAAGGCATGTTGCAAAAGCATTTTGGCTGCGAAGGCATGTTAAATGCGACATGCCTTAATGGCCTGGGGAGAACACTGGGTAGGTATACATTTTCTTTTTCTTTTTTTTTTGGAGCAAGATATTGTGAGATTCTACATGTATTTATCTCATAAACCCCAAACAAGTTGATGATACAACTGAAAGTTTCTCTGTGATGTCAGTTTACCTCGATATATTGTGATAAATCATTGTTCTGAACCAATTAAAAAAAAAAAAATCATAAAACGTTTTATGGTCGGCCCCTTAAAAATTGGGTCGGTCGGGCCACCGGAAACACAGGTGTTTTTTTTTTGGCCTGATGCACCTTTTAGGTGGTACTCAGTGCTGGATTTTCAGCGACCGGAAATTTAAATTGTAACAATATAATATTATTAGTAAAAGATTATTTTACTTATCTGCTATTCAGCATGTTCAGTGTTGCCTTACTATCTAGTACAGCAATAGTTAAGTCATGAAACAATTGTAGAGATTGCCGATGCGATGTCATAAACCTGGTACTGACGGTTTCCACGAAACACCCAAATCTACTTATTTCCACCAAATCCACCCAAATATTCACCAAATCTACCCCTAAACTTCCCAAATCCAAACCAAACTACCTTATATGGTGTTACAATGATGTTATTGTACCAAATATCAAAAATAAATTAATCATTTCAGAAAAATGAAGATATTTGTTAATTTATTACTGAATTATGATTTTTGCGTTATTTTTACACATTGTGATAACACCATACATTATTAACAAATAAATTAACAACTACAGCTTCATTTTGCTCAAATGATTTTTTTTGTTGTGATATTTGTTATTACAACACCGTTGTTACACCATATTAAAAGGTAGATTTGATGTGGATTTGGGAGATTTAGGGGTAGATTTGGGTGGATTTGGTGGAAATAGGTAGATTTGGGTGTTTCGTGCTATCACCTTGAAATTACACCGTGTAAAGGAACTGAAGGCCCCGGAAAAGAATTTATTTCATAGATGATTTTGAGAAAACAAACATTGATGAAAACATGTGAATTTACTGCATTAAAAGCTTGAAAGGACAGGTTTCGTTATTTAATCACATGCTATTCTTGTACAGAAAAGACACAGTTGTAGTTTTTGGCACATGCTGAAAATATGAACTCGCATTTTCTCATATCAATTCGCGAGTCTGAGCCTCTTTTTAGATCGCTGAACTGTGTCAACACTACTAAAGAGACTGGATGCGATCTGCAAGAGTTATTTGTGCCAATCCAAATAAAAAACCTCATACCGTAAGAATATGCACATTCATTAAATTGGGCCGCACATTCGTTTTAATTATGGTTTATGAAAATGTTTGTCTGGAAATCTTGACAACTTGGCTGGCTGTTGTCTCAATCATAAACATAATATACATATTAATTTGAAAGTGGTTTATGATGCTAATAGTTGTACATACAATAAACAAAACTTAAACTTCGAAAACAAAACAAGAATTATAAGAGCATTAAAGCATCCAATGAAATTGTGAATAATATTTATGATTTATACTATAAGAATCTTTCAGAATCTTTCATGGGCATCCGGTAAAGATCGGGAATTCCAACCCTCGGTACAATTATTTTTATCGGACATTCGGAACCGAGGCTCTGGCAAGGTTCCAATTAAAACAATTATACCGAGGGCTGGAATACAAAAATCTAACGTTTTGCATGTTTTCCTGCATACCGGATGTTGGTGCGCGTGAATTTTATCTCGACCCCAGGGTGAGATGGAAATATCTAGCCCCTGAAAAATGTAAAATGGCAGATATCCTTGTCCGGTATGCCAGAATTACCTATCTGAACCGGATACCCATGATTGATTCTTTTTCTTGCATATCATTGACATTTTGTGCATTGACGCCGCCAATAAGTAACATTTTACATGTTTTTTCACACAATGGCGTCGTACATCTGTTTACGTTATTGACGTCATCATTTCAAAAATGACTTTTATCTTTACCCATAAAGATAAGACTTTCCATCTCCCATGTAAAACGCAGAAACCGTTATCCGGTATGCAAGACAACTAAATCTAGCGGAGTCATCTATTTTTCCAGAATGACAGACTATTTCATTCACAATAATTACATCATATGGATCATGGCACGTAGTTTAGTGCTTACTGAATATGAAACTGAAACACATTGTCATGGATTTATTTGTATCTTGTACAGGGTTGACGCATATACTGAGGGAAAAAGGTTTAGCAAGTTTTTTAGATGAAATAATACTGTATACAAGATTATACTGACATTTTGGGAATTTACGGGCTTGACCCCTACCTTCATTTATTCGTTACATCATTAAGATGTTCGACTTTTATTGATGTGTGTTTAATAAAATATTGTTTCTATGGGAGTAGTTTCTTGATTTTACAACCAAATATGTATTATTTCCAGGGTGCAACAAAAACTTGCTAAACTTTTTTCGCTCAATATATAATGCTTCCAGATTGCCTACAATTCCTTTAAAGTCTGCATTCAGCGAGTTTTTTCACCCTTTTGGGGATGGTATTGGACGAGGTAAACAAACATACTTTTTGCTATTGGGAATGGTACCATTGTTCGGTACCACTAACATAAAGGGGAAAAAACACTGGCATTATAGTTTGCCAACATTAATAAATATATATCGCTGTGGAAGATGACTACAGACTAAACCACAGACATAATACATAAATTTATAAGTTGTTTGTAGTTAGGTCTGTGACTGAATCATACCTGAAATTCTGTTGGATGATAATGAGCCTTTTCAAACCAAATAAACCTCCTCTTTGTTGACTTGATCACCAACTGAAAGGGCTTGATATTGTCACTCTCATCAATACTTGGAACAGGATGCAATGTATGTCTGCCCACTGACTTCACAAACTGGTAACAAGCAGCTGAGAACATGTTTTTCACAGAAACCTCGGTTTTCATTAAGGTTCCTGTAAAACTCCAAAATTAAAAAATTGTAAATTCATTTTTTATGTGAATTTTTGAAAATGTGTTTATGTTTTGCATATCATTTTAAGCATCTGTGTACCAAGTTTTTGAAAATGATAAAGTTTTTGTGGAAAAAGAAAATTAATTGTCTAAAAAGGAAATTTTGTACACTTTCTATCAGTATATGGCTTTTAAAAATCAGTGAACTATTCTTTCAAATTATTAATTAAAATGTAACACTACCGTTGTACAGTCGATACGCATAACTCGCTCGATAAGCCGAAATCGATAGATACAGGTAGAGATGACAACCATATTTTGGAATGCAGCTATATTTACGTTAGTGTTTCAAGACGAGTTATATAAAGGCTCTGAAATAAGCAAGATAAGGCCAAAAAAAATAATAGGTGTGTTTCCTATTGCATGCTCTAAAAAAATAGGGTCGGTAGGTAGGCATTTTCTTTCTTTTTTTTTGGAGCAAGATATTGTGAGATTCTACATGTAATTATCTCATAAACCCCATACAAGTTGATGATACAGCTGAAAGTTTCTCTGTGATGTCAGTTTACCTCGATATATTGTGATAAATCATTGTTCAGAAATTATTTTATTTATTTATTTATTTTTTTCATAAAAAGTTTTAGGGTCAGCCCCTTAAAAATAGGGTCGGTCGGGCCAGCGGAAACAGTTATTTTTTTTTTTGCCTAAACATAAATTGTACTTTAACTTGGAAATAATCAGAAGATGTACCATTATCTGGACTTGACCTATATTTTAAAGGAAATAAAGTCAAGAAAATATTTGTTCAACATTTCAGGGTGATTTCTGATTTATATCTGTTGCAGTTTTGTTATATGTTCACGTTAAAACAAAAGTTGTCAAAACTGTGGTGTGGAGGGAATAAGATGTATTTTGAGTATTAATGGAGACTTTGGGAAAATAAGTCGAGGAAAGATTGAACTCTATTTTATACACGTTTCTCTTGGACCGCATCATGGTATCACAGCAGTGAAACAAAATAATGTTAGAACACTACTAAACCGTAAACGCCTTGAATTTTAGGTCTAAGGGAACCTAATCCGAGCCTTCTCTGACCCTAAAAGCCTTTTTTTCTTTCTTTTTTGTTGGTGTCTTATTCAGGTCAGAGGATTGCATATTAATTAAATTCCCATGATATTTTCGTGCGAGGTGAAGGCATTTATTGTCCCTCATCAAATAACTCCACTATCAACCCATGTATCAACTGACAACATGGATGGATTTTAGGAGTGGAACTGAACTGAATTGGATTTTATAGTCGCACTAACAGCTAAGGTCATATGGCGACTTTCCAGCTTCCATTGGTGGAGAAAGACCCCATGTGCCCCCCCGGGCAATTTTTGTGCACGGGCGGGCACCTGGGTAGAACCACTGACGTTCCGCAAGCCAGCTGGATAGCTTCCTCACATAAAGATTCCTAGGCCCCTGAGGGATCGAACCTACAGCGGTGAGGGGCAAGTGATTTTAAGTCAGAGACGTTAACCACTCGGCCACGGACGCCCCTTTTTAGGAGTGGAACAAACTTTTCACAGAGTATAATTAGGATTTAAAATTTAAAGATAAACAATTGGATGTTGTTCAGAGAATCGGGAGTGTCAAAAAGAAAAAAGGAAAAGTTGGTCGCAATTTTGGAAATGTCTTAATTTTGCGGGAAATATTTTTCACTGCACCGGTCGCGATCACGTGACTCTTGACCTGAATATAATAACAAATGTAGGAAATTTAATATTTTTTAACTTCGTCTGAAAAGGGTTGACCGTTATAACTTTAAAACAATTAATATAAAAGATATTTCGGTTCACATGGTTCAGATACGTAAATAAATATATTGATAATCACTCTAGATGCTTGAAATGTTAATTCAAAGCATACTTTCTTAGATATATTTCTATATATATATATATATTGATTTAAAACCAAGAGGGTAGCTCCACTAACTCGCGGGAGAGGAGATCTCCGTATTTTTACTATTATAAGGAAACGCTCTGACCGTACCCAGCCAGATGAAATATCAAAATCGTGAAAAGGGCTGGTAAGGTCTGAGAATGCTCGGATTAAACACAGGGAATCCAGAGAGCTAGTGTGTTAAAATACACGCATAATGCTCTTTTGAAATTTTTCGTATAGGCGAGCATCAACGTATATGCAGTTACATAGAACATCAGAATAATAAAAATAAGAGCTGTCGGAGAACAGCGCAGCTCGACTATTCGATTTTTCAGAGAATAATAAATTTATAGCTAGTATATACCATCAGAAAACAAGGCTACAACAATGTGGGGTGGGTGGGGTTGGGGGCACAATATAACTGTGTGTAAGAATTGACCAAAACTACACAGAAATATGTAAAAAATAAATAATAATAATCGAGTTTTGAGTGGGGTGCGGGGTGGGGGTGGAGGAGAGGCGGTGTGGATGGTGAGGGGGAGTGGGGTAGGTGAGGGCAACATATATGTGTAAGATTTCACCAAAATAACACAAAAGTATGTAAAAAACAAATAATTAAAAAATCGAGTTTTTATTGGGTATGGGGGAGAGGCGGTGGGTGGGGAGGGCAACATATATGTGTAAAAAGCTTTGTAAGAATTGACCAAAACAACACAGAAATATGGTAAAACAAAATAAAAATATTTCGATTATGGGGAGTGGGGTTGGGGGGCAAGATAGCTATGTGTAAGAATTGACAAAAACAACACAGAAATATGTAAAAAAAAAAAAAAAAAAAAAAAAAAAAAAAAAAAAAAATCCAGTTTCTTCTTAATACATTTTTTTACCAGGGTTTTCGACGTTTCTTCTGCTTTTCTGTGTAAATTGAACAAAATACAGAAACAAATTTTTTTCCCAATTCTGAGAAAAAATGCGCGTTTTTCCCAATTTTGAGAAAAATCGCGTGTTTTTTCCCAATTTGACCGGTCACGGACCCATTCCCAAAATGGTGAAAAAATGGTGCGTGATTTTGTCATATACCGACGTATGTACCCTGATTAGGCTGTACTTCAATAGGGCACCGCAATAGTTGATTAGTCGGTGTGTGGTATATTGTTAGTTGGGGGCACGTGAGAGCGTGTCATACTGCAAATCCGAATCTCATACACCACTATAGAGTGTTTGGAGGCGGCGGGGACTTATGGTATATAGAATACTGTAGAAATTAGATGCTGTTTCATTTATTTATTTATTTATTTATCAATTATACTTACTGGACTCTAAATATATTTTTTCAATGTCTACTTTTCGGCAAAAATAAAGTCCTTATAATCTGACGCTCGTATTAATGTACAAATATTAGACCATGTCCATTCATTCGGAATATACTGCATTTCGCGCTTAGTGTAAATGTACCGAGATATTGCAGCGTTGCTGGTGACTTACAGTCAGAATTTCAATGAAAACTATGCCAACACGACCAAGCTCTTCATTTGCACCTGCACCGCGTTCAACTTCCTCATCGGTTGATTAATCCGAGGTATTTTCATCCTCAGACACGAATTCTGGCTCAAAATCGTAAATTTGCACATTGTGCAACCGTCTTATCATGGGCATTTCATCTGACTCAGCATCATAGTCGCTTAATTACGACATTTTCACACACTATACTGTTTTTGCGTGCTTTCCCTATGTACAAATGGTTTCGTTTTGTTCCCAATGACGTCACTTCCGGTTTTACGAGGAAGAGTTTTCCCCCTTTGATTTTTTTCAATTTTTTTATTGAAGCCTGTTCGTCTTTTCAGTTTTTGTCTTTAAAAACATATTTTCACTAAACATATATCAATAGCATAGTAAACATCGTATTTATAATGATATTTAATAATTAAAAACATATCAACAACGGATTTGTTGATTTAGGACAAATTTCATTTTTAAGATAATGCTATAAGGAAGCTAATGCCCAGATTTGGTTGTGCTAGGGTAAGAATTGTAAGAGATATAGACTTGTAAAGACAGCTTACATGCAAAATTTGATGTGAAATGGGACACATTTTATGGGCTATCATAATTTTGGTTCCATGGGAGCCCAGGGGTTACAGGAACCAAAATTACTTAAGCAGCCCTTAAGATAATGCTTTAAGGAAGCTAATGCCCAAATTTGGTTGTGCTAGGGTAAGAATTGTAAGAAATATAGACTTGTAAAGACAACTTACACGCAAAATTTGATGTGAAATGGGACGCATTTTATGGGCTATCATAATTTGGGTCCCATGGGAGCCCATGGGTTACAGGAACCATGCTCATGCAGCCCTTAAGATAATGCTATAAGGAAGCCCATTTTACTTTTATTTTCACAGGAACCAAAATTACTTAAGCAGCCCTTAAAGGTGAAATATAGCGTGTCTTTTGAGCATATATTCTGAAATATATGTATATAATATACAATCTGTTCAAATATTACACTTATTGATTGTCCCGTTTTCTCACAGTAGCCAATTTTAATTCATAGCGCACACGCTTCGAGTTTCGCCCTTTTTGAAGACAGGTAAGTGTCACGTGATCCTGTGACGTCATTGGTACCAAACGATTAGCGGTGTCGCATTGAGTTGTATAGTATTGTCTATGTAGGATTAAGTTTTATGGTACTTGTTAAAAATGCCATGTGCTGTAGCTGGGTGTCAAAGTGTGCATAAAAAAGGACAATCTAATAACATCAGTTTCTTTCGTTTTCCTAATCAGGTTAATTGACAGATTAAGATTTGAAGAGTGGGTGGACAGCTGTCGACGAAAATCGCCCGTCGCGTCAAAAAAATGGGAACCTTCGAAAGACGCGCGAGTTTGTAGTAAACACTTTGAGTGTGATTCGTGGGAAGTCCATCCTTTGGTTTCATTTTCATTGAATATTGGAGGAGAAACGGCCATGCAGATTAAAAACAACAGCGATACAAACAATATTTTCTTACAAAAATGAGAAGTGCCTAACCCTGCCGTCTCCGAGCAAGTTTTATTCGCCGATTCGACCGGCGTTGAGGAAGAAATTATTAAATGAGGTAGGATAGAAGCAATTCCTCGGGTATAAATGTGTATGATAAATTGTAGAAAGGCATATAGTCTTAGATCTGTACATCGTGATTGTTTAGCTGTTGAATTAGATGCATGTGTCTTACGTGAACGGCGCTTATATAATGTGGCCGTCTTTTTCAAAAGATTGCTAAAAAGGTTTAGCATATAAATGTAAATGAATTCGGTGAAATAAACACTGTGTCGTTGTTTGAATATATATTTTGTAGTATTTTGTTTTTTGTTTTAAATTATACACCTTCTTCTTCCAATAGTGTTATAGATTTATATAGAGTCATATATTGGTCTCTGGATTTGAAAATAATGACAAAATGTTTCATGGATGTCTATAAAAAGGCAGAAAATTGATGATGTTACTAGCTATTATATTAGTTCAGTAATGTTGCATGACAAAACAACAACAATAACGGCTTTTACCTCTTGCAGTAAGTAAACTAAGTGCTTTACAAGCATATATATATACTTTATATTCTAAATCAAAAATTTGATCTGTTAGGTCTTTTTTATCGATCTCTACATGTACATAATACATAAAGTCGTGCTCATAATACATTTGACTATATTATTTAGATCATAGTATTTTTCGCTCTTCGTGCGCGATGAACTAGTTTCTCACGCATCATATATCCGTCTTGTGCAATACGCGGCGGTATTGCACCGCTCACGGCATTGCAAAATACAGGAAATGTAGTCATATCATAAAACTATGTTTCCCTATGTTTCCCTAAATGGTAAACGGAACGGACCCATTCCCAATCGCCAAAAAATAGCATTTTCCCCAATTTTGAGTAAAAAAAAAAAATCCCAATTCCAGATTTTTCTTCCCAAAATGGTAAAATGTTTTAGAATAATCTTCTTAATACATTTTTTTACCAGGGTTTTCGACGTTTCTTCTGCTTTTCTGTGTAAATTGAACAAAATACAGAAACAATTTTTTTTCCCAATTCTGAGAAAAAATGCGCGTTTTTCCCAATTTTGAGAAAAATCGCGTGTTTTTTCCCAATTTGACCGGTCACGGACCCATTCCCAAAATGGTGAAAAAAAACGCTGCTAAATGGTGCGTGATTTTGTCATATACCGACGTATGTACCCTGATTAGGCTGTACTTCAATAGGGCACCGCAATAGTTGATTAGTCGGTGTGTGGTATATTGTTAGTTGGGGGCACGTGAGAGCGTGTCATACTGCAAATCCGAATCTCATACACCACTATAGAGTGTTTGGAGGCGGCGGGGACTTATGGTATATAGAATACTGTAGAAATTAGATGCTGTTTCATTTATTTATTTATTTATTTATCAATTATACTTACTGGACTCTAAATATATTTTTTCAATGTCTACTTTTCGGCAAAAATAAAGTCCTTATAATCTGACGCTCGTATTAATGTACAAATATTAGACCATGTCCATTCATTCGGAATATACTGCATTTCGCGCTTAGTGTAAATGTACCGAGATATTGCAGCGTTGCTGGTGACTTACAGTCAGAATTTCAATGAAAACTATGCCAACACGACCAAGCTCTTCATTTGCACCTGCACCGCGTTCAACTTCCTCATCGGTTGATTAATCCGAGGTATTTTCATCCTCAGACACGAATTCTGGCTCAAAATCGTAAATTTGCACATTGTGCAACCGTCTTATCATGGGCATTTCATCTGACTCAGCATCATAGTCGCTTAATTCCGACATTTTCACACACTATACTGTTTTTGCGTGCTTTCCCTATGTACAAATGGTTTCGTTTTGTTCCCAATGACGTCACTTCCGGTTTTACGAGGAAGAGTTTTCCCCCTTTGATTTTTTTCAATTTTTTTATTGAAGCCTGTTCGTCTTTTCAGTTTTTGTCTTTAAAAACATATTTTCACTAAACATATATCAATAGCATAGTAAACATCGTATTTATAATGATATTTAATAATTAAAAACATATCAACAACGGATTTGTTGATTTAGGACAAATTTCATTTTTAAGATAATGCTATAAGGAAGCTAATGCCCAGATTTGGTTGTGCTAGGGTAAGAATTGTAAGAGATATAGACTTGTAAAGACAGCTTACATGCAAAATTTGATGTGAAATGGGACACATTTTATGGGCTATCATAATTTGGGTTCCATGGGAGCCCATGGGTTACAGGAACCATGCTCATGCAGCCCTTAAGATAATGCTACAAGGAAGCCCATGGCCAAATTTGGTTGAGCTAGGATAAGAAATGTAAGAGATATATACCTGTAAACAGAGCTTACACGCAAACCTTGATGTGGGACGTCGACCCCGGGGTGATAACATAAGCTCTCTTATTCTTCGAATAGTCGAGCTAAAAAACTGCATAGGAGCCAATTTATTAAGCTACCAGAGAGCTTGATCCAAAAAAAAAAAATCTTTATATAATATATGGATCCAGAGCACTTGATCAAGCGCTCTGGATTCCATATATTATATAAGAATTATTTTTTTGGATCAAGAGCTCTGGATTCCCTGTGGGATCTGGATTCCCTGTGGGATTAAAGGGAATCTTACAAAATATGTCAAAATCGAATGCACTCTTACAAATACTCAAATTTCAATGACTATACAATCAAAGCTAAAGCTTATTTTCTGGTGACAATTTCTATTCGTTGTAGAATTATACCTGTTTTAAAACTCCGGAAGGTTTCGAAGATTACTATTACTGTAAAATATGTAACTGAATATTAAAACACTTCGCACAAAAACAGAATTACGGAAAATAAATCAATCGGAACGCTTCGGATATTTTTGTTTATAGAAAATGTAACGAAAAGATTGACAACTACCTGAAAGAACAATAATTAGCGGAACTTTAACTAGTTTTTTTTCTCGATATTCAGTCTCAACCCAGAGTACACTCGTTTTTCATTTGACTCTGTCAACGTCAAAGGAAGTAGGGCGAAAGGTTAGGTCACGTGATTATTCAAAAAAAGTTATGACGATGTTTATAATATTTTTTTTCCTTTTGCGTGATCTGCAAAGATAAAATATAGAGCTATATCAAATAATTTCAATTATTATTTCTATGAGTTATATTTTTTAGTAATTTTCTGCTATCGAGCTTCGGTTTGAAATGTTTACATATATGCGTTTCGATTGAGGAGACCTAAGTACGTATTATTTTTGTAGTAAAATAGTCCCGATTAAAACTAAATTGTTTCAGTGAAGTAATAAGAGAGTGAATGGGTACATAATCGAATCTCGCATAATCTCGTATGGCTAAAACGAGAAAGATAAGCGTCCAATGTTTTGGATATAGCGGAATGGGTTTATTGTACAGGTAATCAGATTAGCGTTAATCTAATTGTAATAAAGATGAAATTGTTACACCTTCGTTGCTATTTTGATGTTTAACTTCTATACAGAAAGTAAGCCATTTTCAGGTGAAGATTATCATTTACTGAAAGGAAGAAATTATTATTAAGTCAATTATTTCTTTTATTTTTTTTTATTTTTATAAAATACTAACATCCGTGTAGTCGGAACTTTTAAATATCTTGTAACATATGACAAAGTAACTCGCAAGACCGAATAAGATAATGTTGTATATATAAAAAAATACATGAGAAATGTAATTAAAACGCGTAAGTTGAGTTGGGTTTTAGCAGTGTAGATACATCAGTTTAGCATTGGTTATATTTTCCTAATATTGTCGTATTAAAACGGCGTAATATAATTGTTTAACTAAAATATTTTTTAAATAAAAATGAAACATTTAACAGACATACGCGTAGTTTTTTATATACTTTTTTTTTTGACAAATCCGAATGAACATAATCATCAACATTCGAATGCGTTTAGTTTCACTGATAAATGCACAATATATATAAAATTAAAAAATATTACACAATTATTGTGTATATATCTGTTACACACTTATTGTGTATATATCTGATGTCAACACACCACGGGTGGCCAGTGTTTGTGATTTATGGCCGCTTTGATCTAGCCAAATATCCTGCTTGGGACAGCCAATTAGCCACGGTGTACATATGGTACCCCGTTGCTAATTGGCTGTTTGTATGTACCCCGTGGCTAATTGGCTGTTATGATTGAGGAAACCTTTATATCTTTTGATCGCAATAAACAACCTGCCATGAATCCAACATTAGCAACTCTTCAGTTAATTGTTGTTGTTTTTGCATGGTTATATATCTATGTAGGTCATATGAGCTATGAGACCTTATAGTAAAAATTACCATCTCAAGGACGCTTATGGTGAAATGCATTCGAAAGCGCTTAATTGATACAGACATTAAACGCTGACATTCGTCTCCTATAATTCTTTTAGAATGGTGTTTACAATTCATGTTTTATGTATGAAATAATGTATATATGTATGCATATTTGATTGTAAACAATGAGACGCAAATAAACTATTAAACTTTCGTTTGAAAGGATATTTAATTACGCAATAGAGCACCAACAATGATCGGTTGACTAAGAGTCTTTAAAACATAATTAAAGCGTTTACATAAACAAAAAGTGTACTACTACATTCTTCAATCATATTTCTCGACAGCGTGTTGTTTTTATTTGAGGAATTAACTAAAATTAAAAAATGTATAACGAAATCCAACAAGATGGCATTTCATCGGCGTTGGCTAGAATCGCGGTATGACTGGAATGCGAAAAGGGCCCTTTTCGCGAAAAGGGCTTTCAAACTACGAAAAGGGCCTGTTTTATGCAAAATGCATTTATATTGTTTGGTTTTGGTGATTTAAATGTGAAGAATGTGTAATTATACTAAGAATAAAATAAAAATATACTAAATAAAATATGTTAGAAAGTCTTAATTCCTCAAAAATACGTATGTATAGAGACAATTATCAGCTACGAAAAGGGCTGGTCTGCGAAAAGCAATGCGTGCAATATCGTAGAATATTGCACGCTTAGCTCAATGCAAACTAAACGGGACAATATGAAAGTATACAATAATCTACGATATTGCACGCATTGATATTGCACGGGAACTTTTGCTCGTGCTTGCTAAGAGCCGCGAAATAGAAATAAGGAACTACTTTCAAATAAAAATAACGGAATCCTTCCTATAGTGTCAACAAAAAAATACGAGTTTTTTTTCAATATTTTATGGCAAAAATTGATAAAATAATTCAAATGGTCACTCACCCACTGATTTTAACGTTATCGAATGGTAAACAAACTTCAGAAAATCGCTTGATGTTTTTAATGACGTCATCTGACGTCGACGTCGTTTTCGCGCAAAATAATCATCCACACAAAATGAAACTGAATGGCAAGATAGGAATTCCATCAAAAGCTATAAAAATAACACAAATACAATGAAAAGTAATAGTCATACAATTAACATTGATAAAAAACAATATGAAAGTATACAATAAAAAGGTTATTGAATTTGTATGGCTAATTATTACTTGGAACTCGTTGTTTTGGCGCAGGACGACTCGCAAACTCGTCGTCCTTTGCCAAAACAACTCGTTCCAAGTAATATTTAGCCATACAAATGCACTTACCTATAATATTGACATTTTCTGGGTTAAATGGCTTTTTATTGCCATTATAATGATACCTTGAAACCGAAAGTAGGTAGATGTGCACATAGATCTACATACTCTGGATTTGAAACATATCGTAAATCCAATTTATCCGCCGAATAATAATTTACCCATGAACACTTGCGCGTACAGGTAAGGGGTTTTCGCGCATGCGCGTTGCGCTAAGTTAGGAACAGTCTTACGATATACATATCGTTGCTAATTTATTAGTTTTGGGAAAATTATTTAAGATAGCTGGCTAATTCAAAGACGAGTTGAAAGACATTTCTGTATACTATACAGTGATGTTGGTTTTAGCTTTACTAAAAACGAACTAAATAACAAAAAAATACGTTCGTTTGGCCGTATGTGAAACTGCGACAGTGACGAGACTCGGCAAATTAAAAGCTAATTCGTTTTTCTATAAAGTGATGTCTGTTAAAACGAACTAAATAACAAAATATACGTTCGTTTATCCGTAATAATTCGAAACTGCGACAGTGACGTGCGGTAAATTAAAAGCTAATTCTTTTTTCTAGAAAATGATGTCTGTTTTAGCTTTACTGAAAACGAACTAAATAACAAATATCCGTTCGTTTATCCGTAATAATTCGAAACTGCGACAGTGACGTGACGTGACACGGCAAATTGTTAATATAATCGGTAAAAAAGTTTTGGACCAGTGTATATAAAGTCATATAAAAATAAAACTAGCAGACAGAATTTAAGTATATTTTTTTAGTGACCAAGGTCTACTCTACCCGGTTAATTTGGTACCAGAAACATTAAATTACAAACAATTTTTGATTTTAAAAAAATATCGCGAACACACACAGGATCTGTAAAAAATGTTGCAAAGTCCATAAAAAGTAACTGTTACAGACATTCGAGTAACCAATAAAAAGATTATTATTTTTTGTAAACTTTCATTGTAAACGATAATTATTGTTGATTGTTGATCTATTGTCAATTATCAACTGAGATAATAACGGTTATGGTCGAATGTCATGGTTCAGCGATCATTGTACGGGTTCGAACACTGTTTGTGTATTCGACTAGGGACAGGCTCATGGAGTGTCATGGAAATGGAAATATATACTCATTATTGAAAAATTTTGCAACATTTTTTAGTGACCCTTAGTGCATTCGTATACTACTGTGATTGTTTAACGGTGATATTTTTGTTTATTTTATTTTTTGTAATGGAATACATTTTTGTCTTTGATTTGATACATAGAATATTAAAATCCGTCAACTGGTTTTCTTTTTATGCGCCATTATATGCCCTCGTCCAAAACTTTTTTTTATCGAGTATATATATATATATTCAGATCGTTGCTGATTTGTTTTTTTTAACTGAGAGATTATTCTTTATTATATAAAGTGACTTCTGTTTTAACTTTAATAACCGAAATAAATAAGATGACCGTATGTGAAACTGCGACAATGATCATGTGACTCGGCAAATTGTACATGTACATGCATAATGATACATGTAAGTACATATGTTAGCTGGTTCATTAGGAACTCGACTTGATTTCGGCTTCAGTTGTGTTAATCTTGTTATGTTCATATATCTACATACACTGGATTTGAAACATGTCTTAAATCCAATTTATCCGCCGAATAATAATTATGAATACTTACGCGTACATGTAAGGTATTTTCGCGCATGTGCATTGCGCTAAGTTACGCACCGTCTTACCAATTGATCAAATGTATGAAAACCTAGTATACATATCGTTGTTAATTTATTTGTTTTGGGAAAAGTATTTACGATAGCCGGCTATTTCAAAGACGGGTTGAAAGATAATTCTTTATTCTATAGAGTGATGTTGGTTTTAGCTTTACTGAAAACGAACTAAATAACAAAAATTACGTTCGTTTGACTGTATGTGAAACTGCGACAGTGACGTGACTCGGGAAATTTAAAATATATATATATATACATATCGTTGCAGATTTGTTTATTTTGGGAAAGTATTTAAGCTAGCTGGCTAATTCAAATACGAGCTGAAGGATAATTCTTTATTCTCTATAGTAATGTCTGTTTAAGCTTTACTAAAAACGAACTAAATAAGAACAATTACGTTCGTTTGACCGTATGTGAAACTGCGACAGTGACGTAACTCGACAAATTAAATAAATAAATATATATACATATCGTTGCTGTATTATTTCTTTTGGGAAAAGTATTTAAACTAGCTGGCTAATTCAAATACAAATGAGAGACTATTCTTCATTCTATAAAGTGACATCTGTTTTAACTTTAATAAACGAAATAAATAATACGACCGAAGGTGAAACTGCGACAATGATCATGTGACTCTGCAAATTGTACATATACTTGCATAATGATAAATGTAAGTACATAAGTTAGCTGGCTCATTAGGTAATACGACTTGATTTTGGCTTCCGTTGTCTTGGTTGATTAAACTATGATGGATTTAGTGGTCTATTGTTCCATATTGCACGTCTGACGCCTTCTAATCAACACCGTTCGATACCGAATATACAGTGCGATCGACGTGTCTGTGTCGGCATTTTGTATTTTCATACAATTCAGTTTTGTCACCAGGTGTGCCAATACACAGGATGTAATAATCGGTGGAATGCTTTCCGTTTGTTTTTATTACACCTTTCCAACCCTAATTAAGTCAGAGGTGTCATACCGAATATACAAGGTGGTCGTTTGCGATATTTCGGCATATTGTCCCCTTAGAAGGGCGGCAAAAGATATAATTCAAAGGGTTGTTTTGTGTTCCAAATAACAGGATGTTGGTGATCGATATAATATTTCTGTTTCATTGCACCATGTACCCCAAAAGTCAAACGTGTAATACCGAATACACAGGTATCGCATCGTAATACTATTTTTCAACCAACTTAAAGAGCAAAATTTGAGACGAAAACAAAGGCTATACAGAAATCCAAGGCCGTCATTCAAATCTACACAATAATGGCAATACAAAGGAATAATTATTTTGAATATCGAACCATAAATAAAACAGGAGTTTCACTTAGAATGTGTATACATTTTTATGAAAAATAAGGCGATTTTATTTATGATTTTTCAACCAAATTCAACTGCGTAATTCGAGAACAAAACAAAGGCTATACAGAAATCCAAGACCTTCATTCAAATCTACACACTAATGGCAATACAAAGGAATAATTATTTTAAATTACGAACTATAAATAAAACAGGAGTTTCACTTAGAATGTGTATACATGTTTATGAAAAATAAAGGCGGTTTTATTTATGAATTTTCAACAAATTTCAACCAAATTCAACTGCGTAATATGAGAACGAAACAAAGGCTATACAGAAATCCAAGGCCGTCATTCAAATCTAAACAATTATGGCAATACAAAGAAATAATTATTTTGAATATCGAACCATAAATAAAGCAGGAGTTTCACTTAGAATGTGTATACATTTTTGTGAAAAATAAAGGCGATTTTATTTATGAATTTTCAACCAATTTTAACCAAATTCAACTGCGTAATTTGAGAACAAAACAAAGGCTATACAGAAATCAAAGGCCGTCGTTCAAATCTACACAATAATGGCAATACAAAGAAATACTTATTTTGAATATCGAACCATAAATAAAACAGGAGTTTCACTTAGAGTGTGTATATTGGCAAAAACTGTAGAAAAAGAAAATCAACACAGCTATCGAGCGTATTTTCGCCGCTAAAACCCAAGTTATAATATGAATTCCATCATTTTTTTCAATAAATTAAAAGCATTACATGCAGATTTAAATAACTTACGTCGATATTTGGAATAGATCGTGAAGTAGTATGTTAATAAATCATTTGTAGGTCAGCATCAACTAATTTCAGGATAAACGATCGCCTCAAACACGGCCGCCGCATTGACTGGTACCCTATTTTTTACCGCAGATTAATCAGGGAACCAGCTTATTGGCCATTCGGTGGATAAATCGGTTATTAACAAGGGGCGTATATTCGCAGTAGTATCTGTTCTTGGTGTTTTTTAGCCAATTTTTGCCAAATAAATTTACAATTTATTTTAAAGATGGTTTCTATAAATTTATTCCATTCAGAAATGAAGTTTCAGCATAAATCATTCATTGTTAGTCCAGATTTATAACTATCTTGAAAAGAACAATTCCATATCTTCTATAAAAAGCGAAAACAATATTGGAGAGATTACCTCCCAATGCCTATTAAACGATGATAGTCAAAATATAAGACAAATTATATCCTTGATGCACTTATAATTTATGTCATTTATTTTTCATAACATTAAACAATTTAACGTAAAAAAGTTCCGATTGGTGGTTCAGGTGGCTTAATTTATTTCATTAAGAATTGAAATGCAGTTATAATTGCAAAATAGTACAACAAAACAATATTTCTTATGTTAAATACATAAATTAAGAGTAAATAAAACAAGAACGAGTTGATTTTCCTTACGCACAACTTTAAAGTTCATGCACCTATATAACAATTAAACATAAAATACTAAGAAAAGAATCCTAGCAAGCAAAGCCAATTAAACGACTAGGTATGTATTATTCAGTGAATTCAAGACAATTGCCATTAATAGTTTAACAATAAAACAAAAATCATAGCAATATTCAAATTAAAATTACATAATAATAAACGATGATAGACAAAAAAAGAAACTTATCCGATTATATCCTTGATGCATTCGTAATTTGTCATTATTAAACAATTTAACGTAAAAAAAGTTTCGATTGGTGGTTCATGTGGCTTAATTTATTTCATTAAAAATTGAAATGCAATTATAGTTGCAAAACAGTACAACAAAAATAAATTAAGTGTAAATAATACAAGAATGAGTTGATTTTTCTTACGCACAACTTTTTATGCGTACAAGGACTCCTTCTTTCAAGCAGGAATCCGGCTTTGGAACTCCCTACTATCCAGCCTAGTCAACGCCCAATCCATCGATGCCTGGCAGGGATTGGGGATTGCGTAGACCCCAATCAGAAATGTTTTTAACCTGTTTTTATATGCACTTGGACCTTTCACCACTTGTACATAGTTCACCACATGTGTGCGAGTATGTTCCAGAGGAACCCGGCACATTATAGGAAGAAGAAGAACTTTAAAGTTAAAAGGGTCACATGGCAATCTTGAGTTTTATATCGAGCAATAAAATAAGCACATTGATTTATTAATCATGCAACATTTTGACTTTAAAACTGCTTTCATATAATTAAACAAAACATTGAGATTTCAAAAAAAAGTCAGGGCTTGGTCAACAAGTTATTATACAAATTGTTTAAATATATTATTGGTGCTATATTATCAATAGTTAGCGACACATTTGAACTATTTTAATAATTAAAATATTAATGAACACAATTTCGAAGTATCAACTTTTGTATGTTAACTAATGTTCTTATTTTAAATATATTTTAGAATAGAAATATGATAAGTATTTTGTTTTGACCCATAGTTTGTAAAACATTTATTTTTTGTTTAAATTGTTACATCTTTTGAGAGTTACCCTCCCTTGATATGAAAACATGAACTGTGCTGATAAAACACATAACATGAGTCAAAGATCGTTTAAAGATATAGAATTCTTAAAATTGGTATGAAATAATAGAAGAAAACATAAAAAATTACCCATTTATCGCAGATTCACCGTCTATAAAAAAAATGAAATATGGATAATCTTAAATTACCTCCCTTTAAAATTGAATATTGTTTGAAATTCAAGTAACTGTAATTCAACGTTAACATTAAATATTTCGAAAATTTCTTTTGCAAACGCATTTGTAGTGGTAATGCTAGTAAAACATGATGTCAAAATAATTTTAACTGGCATATTTTACAATTAGGAACATCGAAGCTTCACTAATTCGAAGTGCTTAATAAAATCCTATATACCCAGTTGTATAAGTGTTATAACTTATTTCTAAGAAAACACATTGACTTAACAGTTTTAAAATATGTTCATGCAATCAGAGCAGACGATTTACACTCGTTATTTTTCAGTTTAACCGTATCTCTAATCAAGCTTAAAATACACAAAACAATGAGAATATTATTGACATATTCTTAGGTAGGTACTTAGCAATTTGGTTTAGTGTATGTACCGTAGTTATGTAGAAAAACTAATGGGTTGCCGCGAGTTGTAAACTTGTGTCCCTTTAAGTAAACATGGTAAAGGTGGATTAGAAATATAAGCAGTAGTAGACGTAACTACACTTATCAAAGTCGAGAACATAAATTAGTTGTTCCCCATTAATATTAAAGAAAACACTGTGGTTACAGTTTTAATGTATTGTAATAACATAACACCTATTGTAATTTTTAAACAATGATATGTTTCAATTCAGTTGCAACAATGCAACAACAGAACTTACTTAATACAATTTGGCATGCATCAATTCAACGGAGAGTGGTGTTTAACAACTCCATAACAAAATAATCATATTAACTGTCATTTTAATCCCTGTTGCAATAGTGTAATTTGCAAATATGAAATCAAAACTGGTTTAAACTTATTGTATTTCCAATATTTATACAATCGGTGAAAATGTACATAATCCAAAATGTGAAAAAGGATTGGAACGAAAGCAGTTGCTTATAGAGTTCCTTTCCTAGTAACGTAACACTGTGTTATGGAGCTTGTATACTTTCAATTATCACACAATGTCACGTATAATAATAATTTAAATATAACTTTTCAAGAGATAAATATTATGAAAATTGTATGATGATTTCATGAATAATGATCAGTATATTTTGCATATTGTATTATCATTCAAATTTGAAAAAAAATAATATTGTATTGCAAATGTAATATGTATTACTGACACTGTGTTACTGATTCATGATACAATTAAAGTTCATATTGGTAAAACAATAATGTCATCAACATTTTAGTTCAAAGTAATAACTGTATTCGTAAACAATGTATCCTCATTTCTTATTGATTCGTGCCACCCTATTGAATTCGTGCTCTTACAATTGACATAAAAACACAACTTGTGTATTTTTGTGCGTGTCCATATTCTATTCAATTATTGCCAAGGGTTTCTTTATGTCTACAAAATTCGCTAAAACCACTGGAAATTGGGGTAAAACAGGCAAAACACTTGTTGTCACTAAACTGCAATGACACTTTTTATACAACAAAATCTTACCAGCATGTGCTACTTTTGCTACTTTTTTATAAGAAAATAAAACAGGTCAAGTCTGTTTCTCACTGGCTTCCATTTGAATAAAATATTACAGCCCAACGCCTGATCAGATTTACACCTCTTTTTGGATAAGTCAATCAGAAAGCACGAATTCAATAGGAACCTTCTGGCCGATTTAGATCAGTTGACATGACCTACTTTAAGCCAGCTTTTTCACTTTCTCTTTGGCATTTGAAGGTTATTTGATGATAGTTTATAGTTATTGAAATGTTTATGTAGTTATATATTAAAATATTATTTTAATACACTCAACCTATAACGCGTATGCACAGAGCGATCTGTAAAGCGGCACGAATTTACAGGAGATTTACAGCGGCACGAATTTACAGGAGAAGTGCGTACTCGCTCTCCTGAATCTAAACAAAGACTACTCAATTTAACACAAGTATAAAACACTATAACATCAACATACTATAACGTCAACATGAAAAAATACCACACAACCTTTAAATTTGTTTTTTAAATCCATTTTACATACTATTTAAAGTATATCTGTCTAGTCAATACAAAAATAAGGTAGGGGGTGTCATCATCAGATCTCCCTGCTCATCATCATCATAAGACATACATCTGTCTACTCAATACAACTATAAGGTAGGGGGTATCATCATCAGATCTCCCTGCCCATCATGACCTGCATTTGTCTACTCAATACAACCATAAGGTAGGGATATCCTCATCAGATCTCCCTGCTCATCATCATCATAAGACATACATCTGTCTACTCAATGCAACTATAAGGTAGGGGGTATCATCATCAGATCTCCCTGCTCACCATGACCTGCATTTGTCTACTCAATACAACCATAAGGTAGGGATATCATCATCAGATCTCCCTGCTCATCATCATTATCATAAGACATACTTCTGTCTACTCATTACAACTATAAGGTAGGGATGTCATCATCAGATCTCCCTGCTTATCATAAGGCTTCTGTCTACTCAATACAACCATAAAGTAGGGGTTCATCATCAGATATCCCTGCTCATCGTCATCATCATAAGGCATACATCTGTCTACACAATACAACTATAAGGTAGGGATGTCATCATCAGATCTCCCTGCTCATCATAAGGCATATTTCTGTCTACTCAATACAACCATAATGTAGGGGTTTCATCATCAGATCTCCGTGCTCATCATCATCATAAGACATACATCTGTCTGCATACATCTGTCTACACAATACAACTATAAGGTAGGGATGTCATCATCATATCTCCCTGCTAATCATAAGGCATACTTCTGTCTACTCAATACAACCATAAGGTAGGGGTTTCATCATCAGATCTCCCTGCACACCATCACCATAAGGCATACATCTGTCTACACAATACAGCCATAAGGTAGAGATGTCATCATCAGATCTCCCTGCTCATCATAAGGCATACATCTGTCTACTCAATACAACCATAAGGTAGGGGTATAATCATCAGATCTCCTCGCTCATCATCATCACAAGGCATATATCTGTCTAATCAATACAACTATAAGGTAGGGGTGTCATCATCAGATCTCCCTGCTCATCATAAGGCATACTTCTGTCTACTCAATACAACTATAAGATAGGGGTGTCATCATTACATCTACGTGCTCCTCATCATCATAAGACATACTTATGTCTACTCAATACAACTCTAAGGTAGGGGTGTCATCATCAGATCTCCCTGCTCATCATAAGGCATACTTCTGTCTACTCAATACAACTATAAGATAGGGGTGTCATCATTACATCGACGTGCTCATCATCATCGTAAGACATACATCTGTCTACTTAGTACAACCATAAGGTAGGGGTGTCATCATCAGATCTCCCTGCTCATCATCATCATAAGACATACATCTGTCTACTCAATACAAACATAAGGTAGGAGTATCATCATCAGATCTCCCTGCTCATCATCATCGTAAGACATACGTCTGTCTACTCAATACAACCATAAGGTAGGGGTATCATCATCATATCTCCTTGCTCATCATCATCATAAGACATACATCTGTCTACTCAATACAACCATAAGGTATGGGTTTCATCATCAGATCGCCTTGCTCATCATCATCATAAGACATACATCTGTCTACTCAATACAGCCATAAGGTAGGGGTATCATCATCAGATCTCCTTGCTCATCATCATCATAAGACATACATCTGTCTATTCAATACAACCATAAGGTAGGGGTTTCGTCATCAGATCTCCTTGCTCATCATCATCATAAGACATACCTCTGTTTATTCAATACAGCCATAAGGTAGGGGTATCATCATCAAATCTCCTTGCTCCTCATCATCATAAGACAAACATCTGTCTACTCAATACAACCATGAAGTAGGGGTGTTATCATCATAACATATGAAATTATACGTAAAGGGGAGAGAAAAACTGGTCTCTTTACACAGGTGGTGTCTTAATATAGGTACAATTTGTTTTAAAAGAAACACTTCTCAATCAAAAAGAAAAGGTCTCTTAAAGCGTGTTAGGACTTAAAGCTGATTGTCTCTCGAGCAGGCATGACTGTCTGTCTATATCAAGATTTGCAGATCAACGTTGATGTAATCATCAGCTCGTAGGAACATATGACTCTGTCACCTTCAAACTTTGTGTTGTACCAGACACAGTATCCAGGTACCTGAAAATAAGATAGCTATTTATAAATAGTGAACAACATTATGGTTGTTATAATTTTGCCAAAATGCATATGCATATACAACTTCAAATTATTATTATTATTTACCCTTACAGAGAAAAAATCCAATATGTTTTATATTAATTAGTATGCACTGATGAACAATAACACATTTTATACAGTGTTTTTTTTCTAAAAGGACATCTGTTTAAAATAATTTAAAGATATCTTTATTTAAATCAATATCCTAAGTCACGCATTTATAGAAAATGTGAAATTGAGAATATTGAAAAGTAAATTATCATAAAAAACATTCACTTTAAAACAACAATAAGACCATACTATGAATACTTGAAGTGTATTTATTTTGTCTAAAGTAAAAAAAGAAACACTATTAAACATATGAACCAAATCATGGTATCAAATTCAAAATCTTAATCAAAGTATATATGGTGGTGAACATGCATACGTGCGAAAATGATGATGATGATGATGATGATGATGATGATATTATAAGAAAGTTGATACATTCAAGAACAATTTTTTTCCCGAAAAACCTGATAACTTTCAACATAACTAGCATTTCCGACAACTGTATACCTTTGATATAACATGTCCCTTAATCCATTTGTGTCCCTCATCATGAACAAATGAACAAATTTCATCTCTATGTCCATTCCTACTATGACAGGACCATCATTGTCAGTACTACTAGGTATTGTCAGGGCATGGTCAACAAGTTTCTTTACATTACCAACTAGTTCTTCTACAGTTAAATTAACCCTTTTGCCATCTTCCATTTTTGTTAAAATGTTTTAAGTCATTATCTTTGGGCTTTTGGTGCAGAAGTTCCTTCCGGAAATTAAGTTGAGCCTTCAGCCCTGCAAGTTTGTCTTTTTTGTGTTGTATAGTGAAAGATCATAGTCGATGTGCTCTTTTGATTGCCGCAGACCCCAATCTTTTCCGTTGTTAGTGTGTGTTTCCAGTTTCTGAATCCTGCTGCTTTCCTTCCTTTGTGATGCCTCAAACTTGTCTTTTAATAAGTGTTTCCTTCTCTCCTCAATTTCAATTCTCCTTTGTTGAAACTATATAATCGATTTAGTAACATCTTTCCTGGCTGCACTCATCAATGCGTCTTTCTGTTTATCATCTTTGCCATCTAACCATTGGAGAGTTTTGTTGTGACAGAACACACCATATGCTTCCTGCGAAATAGTGGAAATGTTGGGCTTTTCTCTCAAGATTCTGCCAACATCCCCAAATATTGTTTCTCTCTAGTCACTAGTCACAGTGGTTGCATTATTCCACTTCCCATCTTCTAAGAAGTCACTAAACAATCCGCCTACTATTTTGCGAATACTACTAGTAGCTGGTAATAAGGTGTTGAGAATCGTGATTACTTTATCATCATGAGCCCAAGCTTCAATCAGTTGTTGAAATACACACTGATTAGAGATGATTTTCATCACAAAACGACAGTGTCCTTTTTCCTTCAATGAAGTCATGAATGTGGTGAACAGATTCACTTATGTGATGATCTCATTATAATAATGAGGACTGTCCATTATATGCACATCTTTATCTTCGGAAAAGCACCAAAGTGTTGTTGCAACCAGATAAGACACAAGACCCAATGCTTTTATACCAGCCACATTTTCCGGGACATCCATGTCATGCTTCATATATTTTAGTAACCTATTGGATGAATCTCCAGCCAGCATTTTGTTCTATTTCAAAAAGTCTCGAACAAATATGGTAGAAAGACCCATGAACACCACATTTCTCATCTCCACCACATGCAGATGTTTTACAAGCCGGGAGGTTCCACATTCTTTGCCATTCTTGAAATGCGGGTCAAATAATGCAGATTCGTTCCCAAAGCAAGCATCCTCAACTACTCTTAAACTCAAACAAGCAGATTCGGCATTGTGGACTAGAGCATGAATGAGTTAGAATTTTTGCGCATAGTGTCAATGTCAGAAAGAATATCTTGAAATGTTGATAATGTGTCCTGTCCAAATTGTGTTACCATTTGTCTTAGACCAATAACATACAGATTACCATCTGCATCTGTAACATGAAACTCTTCAATATTTTCCCCAAATTTAGATGTTTCATCACTCAATACGCACATGCTACTTTGGGTTGACATCAACTAATTACTTTTGAGACAGAATCAAGCGCTGTATGTTCATATTATTTACAGTTGAAACAGATGGCAATCTGCTTGCAGTTAAAGCCAATTTCAAAACAGCTTATATCACAGGAGATACCTGACTTGTAGTTACATTGTGACTTAGCAGAGTGTACACACCCTCTTGTGATGCAGGTGCATACACATTGGCATCCTCATTATACAGGTTAAGCTGATGATTTTTATTGAGAAGTGTCAGGTACCCATTATGTTCCCTCAATTCAGTTAATTCTCTATTAACATCATTCATTGCATGATTAACCTCTACCAGCTTAACTTTCATGTTATTTTTTCATTTAATAATGCTTGATGAGCTATTTGATGTTTTCTGTTTGTCTTTAAAGGTGTGTCTTTGAAGTACGAACTTGCTTCAGTATAGCAATTTTTCCACTTACAATCCGTTTCAAATGTGCTAGGCACTTTTTCATATATAACCTATCACTTAATTTCTTCTTCAACGTTCTCTTTGAACAGTTACTGCTTTTAAGTTTGTCTTTAAGTTCTGTGTTTTTATCAGAAACATGTTTAATTTCCTCAAGGCATTGATTTAAGTCTGCAGCGAGAAAAACAGCCATTTCAAGATTAGATATGTTATTATTCTCTCTTTCAAGTTCAGTCTTTCTTTTCTTGAATGGTACGCTTTTGGGGAATGTATATCTTTTATCAAGAAATTGATTAAGTTTCATTTGAAAATATGGTTTTGCCTTAGATTTGCATACCAATTTATAGTCTTTGACAATTTTTAATAGGTTTCCAAACACCATTCTTTAAACTCATTGGAACCTATAGAGTGTAACCAGTTTAGACAACTGTCTTTACCTTCACTTAAGTATTTGTCTATATTAACTTTGTTTGTTTTAACTCACTCGTGTTTAATGATTAAAACAAACACTTAAAAATACAATGCAACTTCACAATATACAATTATACCAAATAGCGTACTATGGTTTGGGTCTGTGCGTCACTATTTTCAAAATAAATGCATTATTGTTTTATTGTTTGAAATGATATTATCAAAGTATATCACTATCTTGTCAACATTTTCAGTTTGAGACGAAACACATGATTTAAATAAGACCCTTTTAGTCGTGTCTGTGTGCTCCTTTCTATTGGAAAGCATTCTGGGAGCTCTTCGT
Organism: Cyrtodaria siliqua; assembly: GCA_037043455.1. Classification (NCBI taxonomy): domain Eukaryota; kingdom Metazoa; phylum Mollusca; class Bivalvia; order Adapedonta; family Hiatellidae; genus Cyrtodaria; species Cyrtodaria siliqua. Next base: position 47,312 of record JAWPHD010006896.1, on the reverse strand, counting down.
CTTTCATCGTTGCACAATAATAAATCGAGCCTTATTTCAACAAGAACTGGGTCCTCAAAATCACAAACATATGTTTCATCCACAATGCCTATGTAGGCTAACTGTTGGAACGCAAACGACTATTTGATCGCTGTTCCAATCACACTTGGCAACGTGCAACCAGTCTGTGTTTCTGTTCTAAAAAACACATCAAAAGCCTCATCTAAAACTACAATCGACAGAACTTGTTTATACATACTATTAGATGTTATGAATTGATGAAAAACAACCAAAAATATAACAATAGGATATTTAATAAATATTAATGACTAAATCCAGGATTATTCCTACAACATGATTGGTTAAATAATTATATCTTAAAACATAATCCCGATTTTCATCAAGCTTTCTTTTGACACAATACATATTCCAGTCCCAAAATAATCCTTACATTAATATTAATATTCTCATTATTAACAATAATTATTTAATAAACCGAATCAAAAATCAAACGAAAAACATACCTTTCTTCTCTTAATAAAAGGATCTATCCAATGTGTGTTTTCAATACATACACGAGGAACTAATAAAGGGGACAATCCTGCGTTCTTTAGAGTTTATTTTTTAATCCACAAGGATGATAGATTCATTAAACCTCGAGCATCGTCTATTATATTATGACAATAATAGCAACTCATATACATGTTAATATCTTCATTTATATAAGCATTTGGGTGACCGACTGAATGTGTGCGTTATATAGACTAAATGTAAAAAGATACAACTCGGGAACTTTCGCCATATGAAGTTTATAGTGCATACCTAGTTCCACGTAATATTCTAGAGAAATTCCAAGATGTTTTGTTAAAAAGGGTTGCACTTAGAGAAAAGACAAAACTGTTTTGTTGTAGACTTTATTCACTGGGGAGGAGGAGGAGGAATGAGGAAACAACTGTATTGGGAAGGAGGAGGTGGAGGTGGAGGAGGAGAATTGTTCTATTAATCGAAACAACATTTGCTTATGATACTTCATTAAAAAGTGTTGTGGGTTAATAGTTTATTGAAATAATCAATATTGAATTGAATCTATTTTATCTGATAATCTGAATTTTATATCTGATACACAAGCATACTGGGAGATTAAATCATGCTGAGATACTTTAGAAAAGCACGCGTTCAATGTGTAACACAAAATGTTACTATTTACTTAATTTATTGTGTTTATTTAAAGTATCGAGATAATTTCTAAAAAAAATCATTTGTTAGAAATGTGGCGGAAATTTTTTATCATCTGGTTAATTTACATACTATATGGTTTTGTTCAAGTGCAAATTATATGTAATAAAATATATTTTATATTTTATAAAACATTTATATTATGTAATGCATGTAAATACATGTAAAAAAAAATAAATACTGTTTAAATCAGTACTTAATTGTTCTATAACTTGAGTCAATTTTATCTGATAGCTTGAACAGATTTTATCTCGTTGATCTGATAATCACTGAAACGTCTGTTAAATGATAGCCTACTGAGAGGTTATGATATTCTAAGATTTTAAATTGACGGCTGTGTAGCATTCTAAAAACGACTGTAGAACGCTGTCATTATCGATTATTTAGACCCTCAGCGATTGGCCAGTGTATACAAATGCTTTACATCATTAGAGGATTTCCAGTTTTATAAATAGAACAAGAACTTACTTTTTTCAGACCAAAACATGACCGGATTGATTTTAATAATATAAAAAACACGAGCTGTTAGGTCAAACCTGGACAGATTGAATAGATCGGCGTTAGGAACATATGACATATGTTCTGATAACACCCCTGTCCCCTGGATAATCTCGAAAATATCCAAACCTCTCCTGGAAAAAAATCTCAAAACACCCCGTGGACCCCCTACACCACCATCACCTTCAACATATTTTCCTTCCTTAGATGGGTACAGATAATGCGCGGGAAAAACGTCGAATTAGACGAACAACGTCGACACATGGGTAGGGACTTCAGACAGAATTGGTATTATACCAACCTAGGGGATTACCCGGAAAATGTTTCTCCTAGGACGGGGATAGAACAGTAAATCGATTTTCCTTGGGTGATACCGTTTTAACGTGCATTAAAATCGAAGGGGCGGATGGAGTGGGGGTTGGGGTGGGGATGGAATGTTATGTTGTAAAATATTCCAAAAGTGGACTGTTTAATAATGTTCAAAATAACGTTTCGCGAACAAAATCTTGAAATCAGTCCAAAGAACGATTTGGAGTTCTCTTTATTCTCCCAAAAGGTCTTCACAAACTCGTTAGAATGCATCGTTTTATCATGGTTGTTATATAAACAAACCCTGATTTAATTTTAAAAGATAATGTAGGAGAGCTAGTCCCTATACCCTCTAGAAAATTCGCATCTGCGGACCTCAATTGATCGGGCCTACAACTTAAAATCGGCCGGCTACGCCACTGATCAGTGGTGCATTTTGGGAGATTTCTCCAAAATGTTTAAATACATATTTTGAATTTGAAATCTTGTTAAATTAGTCTGAATATTCCTTTAAACAGTTGTAAAACGTGGATATAGAGGATATTTGTTTGTTTGAGTGAATATAGGATTTATTTGCATCGAGAAGTGAGAAAACTTATATTTTCACGAGTGCTTTAGCACGAGTGAAAATATTTGAGTTTTCTCACTTCGAGATGAATATAAATCCTATATTCACTACAAACCAACAAATATTCTATTTATTATATACTCACAACCTGAAAATTTATGCAGAAAATTATAATGCGCCAAAACGATGACGTCAACAGCGTTAACAACGTCAACTGACTGAACAGTTGCATGACGTCATTTTGATTAAAAATATATTATATTTATAAACAATGAAAATATAAGGTTTTATTTTAATCATATAATCCACTATTTCACTGGAAAGTATATAATAAATTGTCATATGTTAATGGATGCTTCATTAGCTGGCGAATTCTTGCACGAAATGTTAATGCTGTTCCTATATTGTTTCCTTTTCACGTTATTAATCTGTGAGTTCTATATATATTGCAGACTGAACAATTCGGAGAATCCGGATTTTATCCAGAGATTTGGATGTCATTATGATACACTTCTTTTTTCGGTATTACTGCCATAGAAAGTCCAGACTGTATTGTTCAATAGGTTTAGTTGGCGGAGGGACTATAAACCTTAATTTACAGGTTGTTTACTAAAACAAATCGGGACATTATGCGTAAATCTTAACAAACAACCAAGTAAATGTGCTGTACAGTATTTGTTTAATTATATCGTACATAATTGTTAAAGTTACAAGAGCAAAGCGCTATTCACTGAGCCACGCCAGATGATATAAACTAGTTAATATAATAATACTGTAACATCTAGTATAGATTATTTAGTGTACTCATATTTTGGTTAGAAATCCATAAACCGCACTGTTAGATAGTTTGTATATAGTCGTTTCCTGATGTATACGTGTTTAGAATTATATTTGATGATCTGTCGCCATTGATATAAATGATATGGAGATATCCTTCATTGTCAAGGAAGGAGAAAATAAGGGAAATAATAAACATATTAAAGACTTTGATGAAATTGTCAACAGACATATAAGACCGGTGAGCATATATAAAGCAATGTCTATGTACATTTTGTAGAACATTCTATAATCAGGGGTCAGTGGCGTAACCTAGAAACGCCTTCTGCTGCAGGGACAAATAACTTAATAAAAAGCATTACCCGTTGATTCAACTTCCCCATGTCCGTCCCGCACCTGGAAAAGAAACTTTACTCTAGTATTTACTAAAATAAAAGTAAAAATGTGTAGGTTGAAAAAAGAACTGAAATTGACTATAAGTAAATAGACGGGTAAAAGTGACCATACTTTTGATAAAACAACAACACCAACAAACAGAGCAGAACCTAGCTGGACGAAGTAGAGTAAAATGCCACAGCCATGTGCAGTTTCATGATTTAGTCGATTTCGAAATACATGTTTACAAACAAAACGTTAAATCTTTTTGTAAGTACAGTGCCCAAATTCACCAAACATTACTGAGAAAATTAATAGGCTTAAGACTCCATAATATATTTTTGAAAATGGACATGCAAATAAAAATAAACATCCTAACAACATGCAACTCGGTTTAAACATTTGTCATTATGAATGAAAGCTCAGATCATCTGGAGTTTGACACTTGTTATAAATGAATACTGATCATCGACAGCTTGACACATGTTATGAATGAATAATGATCATCGAGAGCTTGACACACATGAAAAATCAGATAATCTGGAGCTTGACAAATGATATTAACACTGGCTTTCCAAATTGGATCGGTCAGCAATGTGGTTATGTCATGTTGTTAAAACTGTCAGCGTTGACTGAGACAGTCATTGATTGATTTCATAGTAAAACAACTTTAGTTAACAAAGCGATCAGTGAAAGAAAACGTTTTAAAAATAACATTGTGATGTCATTGACGTCAAGTCGTCATGACGTAGAGACACGTGTTAACGTTTTTGCACAACTAGACCCTGAACTCTACAATCTGTGAAAGTTTTGATCAAATCCGATTTTAAATACAGAAGATATAACGATAACAAGACTTGTATATATACTATATTCCAACAGAATAACGATCCAGTGGTGTCTAAACATGTTTCTTTATTTCATCTTATCATAAAACCCTTTTGAAATAGTTGTTGCGATATTTTCAATTATATATAATAAAGCAATATTCATGTTGTTTTCACGTTCTTTACAGGAGATATAACGATAACACGATTTCTAAATATACTATATTTCAACACAATAACAATCCAGTGGTGTCTAAACATGTTTCTTTATTTCATCTTATCATTGATAATAATGCACAGACATCGTGAATCACTAAAACACTTTTGAAATAGTTGTTGTTATATACAATTAACATAATATATATATTGAAACAACTCTTCCCCCGGAAATCTCGTTTAATTTGCGCAAATATAACCAAGCGTGATGTCAAACCATGTTTCTCCCTTTGCAAACACTCGCTTGGAAAACAAATCGCCCAGAACTCATACATAATGAGATTTTCGTAGAATTTCTCGATCTGTTTATTTGCATTATAGTTGTTTTCAGCATCCAATACGTTCGTCTAGGGTAGATAAGCATACATGTACGACTTGAAGCCTCGATTTATGAGAAAAAATATAGGTTATCCGCCAGATGGCGATGAGGAGGGACAAAAGCAATGGCTATGAATGCAAGTTGAAAATCAACCTTGCATTCAAAAATTGATCATTTTCTGTCATTAAATTCATAACATAGTGTATATTTTCTTCACCGATCACTGGCTTTGAGAATATAAAACAGTCCCGTTCCTTTTAATTCTTCGGTATAAGGACAGAGTGGATTGTTCTTCTTGTAACGCAACATTTTGTGACACCTAAAATAAACACATATGAATTGAAATCATTAGCACATTAAACCTTTTTGTCGTACAGTCAACTCCATGAATCTACTTGTGTCGTACACACAAAGTTATTGACAATAAACGTAACAGGATAACTAGGCTATTAAATAAATGCTTCCTACTTGCGTAATGTTTGCTATTCTTGACGATGTATGAAAATAGGTAATTGTTCTTTAAACACTATAAAAAACGATTACAAATGAAGGTATGTGATTTCACTGAAGGTTTAACCGATGAAGTTTTCCTTCAATAAACTTTTGCATTGTTACCTAACCACAACAACGAAGACAGCCGATGAAACTGCATGCATGTCTCCACATGATGGACGCAATGAATAAAAAAAATACTTCTTCATAAATGAAGAAAATAACAAAATGTCAAATGTTGTGATCCACAATTTTGTACACATTCAACCAATAGCGCTGCCTAAGCAGCGCCATAAACCTCTACACGTTCACCCCCTGCATCACTAATGAAACTAGCGTCTACGTCATGGTACTGTCATTCCAACCATTGCAAGTTAATATCATATATAATTTATAGTCCGTCGCAAGGATAATCTGCGCAAAATTCCAGTATGTGATAGATGGTATTTTCAGAGAGCGTAATACTGAGGTGAAGTCAGATGCTAGTGCTTAAACAGAGAGAATTGTTTTTACCAAGGTAGGATATTTGACTATGTTTCGTTTAAGATAATTAATTTTTAATTTTAGCATATTTAATTTTAGGAAGTTTTAGGAAGGTTTTTTAATTTATATATTTAATTTATTTATCATGTTTAGTGAATCTTTTTGAATATGGTTGGATTTTATTCCTTGCATTAAACCAACACGTTCATCTTCTATTTAAATTAACTGGTCCTTCTTTGATCTACATAAATGCATACGCTGAGGTATCAGTGAACAATTTCTTTGAGTTTTAATATTGTACCGCACTATAGTACATGATAGCAGATAACAGTTATTTGAGATAACTTTCACTTATATATATAGTAAAAACAAGTTTCATCAGTGTATTAAGAATGTCGTCTTGGAAAGGATGAAACTGATGTAGAGCTGTGATTGTTTAACATTGATATTAAAAACGTTTTTGGTATCATTTAAATAATATATTATCAACAAAGTGTAGGTCATCGCACATTTTGTTACATTAGACGTCTTCGAAGACGTTTACCTGTTTCTATCGTAAAATTTCACGAAAAGAGGAGAAATAAACATGATAAAGTCATTAAATAATTTTTTCCATAAAACAAACTTATTCAAATCAACAATTGAATTTCAACAACCTATAAATCGAGAATATTATGTCAGTGCCTTTTACTATCAAGTTTATTAGGCGAGGCTTAGAAAACGAAGAATGGCGAGGCTTTGCCGAGCCATTCTTCGTTTTCGTGCCGAGCCTAATAAACTTGATAGTAAAAGGCACTGACATAATATTCTATTTATCATGTAGATTATCCACATTTTTTGTATGAATTACTATTACCTATTTCTCAGAATGTTACGCTTATCGAGGACGCCGCAATGTTGTTGTTTTTTGTTTGTTTTATGACGTCAGGCAACGTTACGTGCATGACGTCAGATAACGTTACGTACAATAAACGCCGAGGGATTCCGCATTGATTTGCTCTATTGGTCAGTGCCCAATAGAGAAAAAATTAATAGGTCTCCACTTTATTAGGCAGAAAGGTACATATCTGCATGATAAAGATATATACATAGCAATCAAAACATACACAATCAAATGTAATCCTCATCTGTCTGTTGACTTTAATATATAATTATATACGTAAAACACTATATGGACTGTACCCTACCCGCCTTTTGAAGAAAGAAACTTAGACTGAAATGATAGTTTAAGATAAAGGATATGTTCTACTGCTCAACTTTTTATAACTTGTATATGACAATGTAAGGTTATATCTTTCAAGGCAAGTAAACATATAAAAAGGATTTTACTGATTTTTTTATTAAAAAAATCTTTAAAAAATTACTCACATTCTGGAGTTATGTTGAAATTTTCACTCTATAAGAGCATACACATGCGGTCTGTTTGAGGTCAACGATAAGATTAGCTCAGTATGTACTTTCATATATGTTAAAAAAAAAATAAATTATTTTGTCTATAACCAAAGAATACATTTTACTTATCTATGCGATAAAAACAAGAGGCACATTTTACTTATCTATGTGATAAAAACAAGAGGCACAAAGCGCTCACATGACTTGAGTGTACAGGTGAGGACTAGGTTTATGGAAGGCTTGGTGCAAGACTATTCTGGTGCAAGATTATTCTAAGTGTATATATTAGTTGTGTTAGATAAAAGGGGTACAGTACAAATACGCCAGGTTTATTGAATTTATTAAAACTATCACTGACGGTAATAATTACCCCCGCTTTTTTTATCCATAATTCCCGAAAAAAAAATGGAGAATCGAAAACCGTTGATGCAGAGACACATCATTTCATAACGTGTGAACTGTATTTCAAGTGTAATAACAATCCACGAACAATTTTGAAGTGAAGGCCACATGAATAAATACTGATAAAGTGATGAAGTTCATTATGCAATATTACATTGAAAATTCTACGTCAAACAAAGGGTCATACTTCTGTAATAAATTGGGCAATCAGCAATGTTTGTACAACTTTAGTAGCACAATAACATAATGCTGCATGAAAAACATCAGAGCTTTTGGAAATAAATCTTGGGAGTGACTCAAACTAAATGAGCTCAAACGTGAAACTCATAATGCCTTCTGCAAGCTATTCTGAAAATGTGAGGTCATTGGGTGTAATTAAATGGTTGTGCACCTTTTTCACTGCTACATGCAAAATAGGAGTCCTCTGGCTCAGAGAAGATTTTTTTATAAAGATTTCCCTATATAACTCATACATTAATATATGACCCCAAGGGCGGGGCCAGATTTTATCCGAGGGTGACCCATTGAACAAACTTACCAAAGGACCCCCATAAGCTTATGCTACTTGTAATATATAAGAGTTCTATAATTTGTGGTTTCAGAGAAGAATGTTTTTAAAAGTTTTTGTCTATATAAGAATATGTAAAACATTTTCAAATTTGAACTCAAGCTTGGTAGAGGAACATACGCTTATGATAAATTAAAAATATTAAACTTATGGCATTTGTAGTTTCAGAGAAGAGATTTTTTCATATACAAGTTTTAAAAAGTTTCCTATATAAATCAATGTAAAACGTTAAACCCCCGGGTGGGGCCAGATTTTACCACAGGGTCACCATTTGAAAGACCATAAGCTAATGATACATGTAATAGATGAGAGCTCTATACTTTGTAGTTTTAGAGAAGAAGGTTTGAAAGTTTTACTCGATATAAGTCTATGTAACACATGTGACCCCTGGGGCGGGACAACATTTGTACCCAGGGTCACCATTTGAACAAACTTGGTAGATGGCTATAGGCTTATGATAAACGGATAATATTAAACCTCTGGCTTTTGTAGTTTCAGAGAAAACGATTTTTGATTTATTCCCTGTATAAGGCTATGTAAACGTCACGATAGGCTGACCTCGACTCACGTCCGAGCCCCTTTCCATTTTTGGAAAAAGGAAAAAATCGAAGAAAGCAAGGTCTGGAAAGTATGTGGGATGCGGAAGGACAGTTACTTCTTTTTGATGTATTAGCCGGTGCATTGTAATGTAAAATACGAACATGTTTAAGCCCTGTGGACGCCATTTGTAAAGTGTTTTTTTTTAAAGTTTTTAAAAAACTATATCATGATAAAACCTACCCGTGACACTTTACCAATCGTTACTGTAAATTAGATGTAGATGCAGATGCATCTTGATTTGTAAACGGCGTGCATATACAATCGTCTTATAACACGTCGCGTTCTTTCGTCAATGAATGGTTTCTTTCCATGCCTGGTTGCATTAGTATTATTACTTTCCTTTCGGAGTGGCTCGAAATAGTACACGCTAGGTTTATCACCCGTTTCCACATTCGCAAAATTCTTATCGTAATAGTTTGGAAAGATGTTGGCCGTTTGCAATTGTACCTTCTTTTGGTCGTTAGTTAACAAGTGTGGTACCCATCACGCAGATATGTTCCTTATTTTCAAAATTATTTTTATAATGAAGTCAACTGTGGATAATGACACTCCTTCTGAACGTGCAATTTGACGCACAATGTATCTTGCGTCTTCCGAATTATATCTTAATCCAGAGAAACATTTCCCCCTGTAAAATGTAACTATTAGACCTACAATTTTAAAGAAATAGTACCCATGTTAAAGCACAAAACCCTATTGATTGTATGTCTAGCAGATCAAATGTCAAGGTCACTGTGATAATGAACAATACCGTCCCTCAATTATTCACGAACTATTTTACATACAATCTTAAACATGCATTCAAATAGTGCTCAAGGATAAACCCTTATCATTTTTTTTTGTTAAAAAGTCAAAGGTCAAGGTAATATTGACCTGACACCTGGGCTATGCCTTTAACATAATTATTTAATATTAAACGGGAGTATAATGCGGCGCTCTTGTTTATATTTGGCCAACGATTGACTGTATTGACAAGGTAATTATTTTATAAACCAGACGACCAACGAATTTATCTTTAGACAATTGAATATACATTGAATAGAGCTACAGTATTAGTATCGCTGTAAAGTCCAAGTGATTTTGGAGAAATCAACTGATTACTTTTCGAACATCCCTCGTACCCAGATTGCATACATTTTATATACTTGTATAAGTCTCTAATTAATCAGATCTCCGTTTCGTTTATTCGTAATAATACCCTCCACTATTATGCTCACCCTACTGTATGTGGTATAATTATGATTTTATGTCGATAACATATATGTCTTTTAGCAATATCTGCTAAAAGGATTATTGTATTAATTAAGTACGAAACTTTACATATGTATGCATGTAGCTAAGTCTTTAATTAATCAAAGCAAACTCTTTTTTGGTAATTTGAAATTATGCATTTCGCACACTATTATGCCCATCCTACTATGTTCGATATAATTATCATTTACGGAGGTAACAGCACTTTTTAGTAACATCTGCTCATACAGGATTATAATATTAGTTAAGTATGAACAGTAACAGACATGTGTAGGTATAAGTCAATAATGATCAAAACACAATCCGTTTCGATAAATTTCACTACGTGGTCCGAGTATTACTTTTATACCCCATCCAACCCTTTCTACAAGAAGACAATACTGCATGAAATAAGGGATTTAATCAAAACTGAAATTTGCTGAAATGTCATTAAATTCCATGTGTGGGATTTAATTGGAATTTAATTACACTTAAAGATAGATTAAAAGTTCATAGCATTTAATTGCAATTAAATGTTAACGATACATTTCCTACACAGTGCGTTACGCCAAGACATCATGCTTACACTTTAATACAAATGAAATGTAATAACACATCATGTTGCACAATTAATGACTACTTAATTTTAGTGATATCTCATATTGAAATATTGAATTTAATGGTATTTAATTGCTATTAAATAAACAAGAATATGGTGCAATCTCTCTCTCTCTCTCTCTCTCTAAAATATTATATATGCCGCTTCCAGCATCAATAAATCATTTTAATTCTGGACGATAGGGTTTTAGAATAATTATTTGAAATGATGATGAATATATAGACTACAGTATAGGGTCCTACTGGACATTAGTGTATATTTGTAATGTCTAGTGGTTACAGACATCATCTAGAACTTGTCAAGGGAATAGTAATGCCACCAAGTGTTTCACATATACACATAATTTAGCATATTGTAAAGTATGAACTATAAATGATTACAGCATCATCATAAAGAAAAGTATGAACTGTAAATGCTTAAACACAATACCATTATTTGTGATTAAAGTGTCTATAGTTTACTAATATTACTAAGGTCATGACATTTCAATGTTGGTTATTATTGTTCGAAATTAGTATTTACATCATTAATCATTACTAATGAATAATATATAAAACATATATTGGCTATTGTTTTCCTTTATCCAATTGTAAATCCGACTTAGCATATCATTGGTAATTCATAGAATAATATGATAATAATTTGCACATGCAGTTAGTTATAACTGAGATTTCAGATCAAAGATTTAAAGTCTGCACTAACATATGATTAAAACATATGAAATAAGAAATATTGTTTAATAATTGTAGGAATAACAGAGAACAAATGTATTGTGTCGATACCTAGTGAGGCTATATAACATGATTAATTAATTACTAATTGATGCATTTGTTGAAGAGAAGCAATATGGTGTTGCGTTTTGTCTGTGAAAGAAATTTTCACACCTTCGCTCAGACTCTAGGAGAGGCAGTTATAAACACAGTAGGAGGTACATCCATGGGCTATTTGGAGCTAATTACATACACATCTTGTCTCAGTCTTATATAGAATAGTTATACCATATATCGGATCAGACATCTATACACGTTTCATGGATTCAGCACACACACACACACACACACACACACACACTGTCTGACTGAGAATGGTATGTGAACAATATCATACAAACACAAGTAGTTTGTGCGCTACGAAATAAACCAGAATGGCGATCCTCAAAAGATTGCCCTTGGAATCTACTACATAGTTTAATATCTATATATCGTGTTTTACATGATTTAAATGGAACAAACATGATTATGTGCAAGTATTATATAAATGTATAATTGGACATAAAGCGCTGTAGGGTATATGCTTAGATGAATCTGACTTCAAAAGTTTGTGCATGATCTGAGCTACAGTATTATATATATACATTTCTTAAAAAATTGGAGTTTAAGTGAAATTTAGGCGCACAGTCCAGGGTTTCCTACACCGCATTTAACCTCAACCAAAACTCCATTACATTTCTTACAGACTTGGAGTTTAAGTGAAATTTAAACCTACACCAGTATTTCCTACATCACATTTATCCGCAATAAAATGTCATTAAATTTCATATAAAATTGGAGTTTAAGTGAAATTTAAGGAGAAACCAGTGTTTCCTACACTAGATTTATATGCAATAAAATGTCATTGTAAAAGTGGAGTTTAAGTCAACTTTAAGCAGACACCAGTGTTTCCTACACCACATTTAACCGCAATAAAATTTCATTAAATTTCATGTAAAAGTGGAATTTAAGTGAAATTTAAGCAGACGTTTCCTACACCACATTTATCCGCAATAAAATTCCATTAAATTTCATGTAAAAGTGGAGTTTTAATCAAACTTAAACTATAACAAAATTTAGGTATTTTGTGAAAAATTAAATGCCATTTAAAGATGAATTATATCTGAAATTTAAGGGAGAATTACACTTGCTGATACTTTATAATATTAGTAATTTAAGTGTAGTTTAATTGAGATTTAAGTTGTGATTATACTCCTTATTTCATGCAGTGCAATTTCGATTGCAAAACGAGCTGAACGAAAATACCGATTGATGAATCGTCTTTTATTTGCACATTTACACCATTACTAGTATACTATATGATATTTATTTCAAAGCTTTGCCGCAATCATGTGATAACCCAATGTAAAACACAAATAATATATATATATAATAATATATATAATATATATGTATATATAGATGAAGAAACTTTATTTGACTCGTCATAGGTCTGTGGAGATTCGAGGCCATCCTCCATAAACCTTACAAATGTGCATATAACAATATTGCAATACGTCTAAGAAGAACCTTGAGCAATCAATGAAATACATAAGCATTACACATTTTTTTTCGTTGCTCGATCATAGTGGGCAGTGTGAATATGTGTACTTATATCTAAAAGACATCACTCATATGATAAGGTAAATAATAAGATTAAATGTTGATCAAGCAAAAAAAAATAACATTCTTCGTTGATTCTAATTAGTAAGGTATTATTGACATACTTGAGTCAAATATTTTCTAGATACCTGTCTATCGATCATACATTTCCCTGCGAAATCGAAACAAGAGGAAAGATATAATTCAAAACGGGTATATTTATGTCAAAATGTAATGGGTGCCCCTTTATCTACATATCTTTTCCCATGCAAAACCGCAACGCAGGAAAATATATTACTTAAAAAGAGGAACACATACATATACTTTATGTTTGGCGCCATATAGTCAACCACATGCATGTAGGCGCATATAGTTGTATTTAAATTACAGTTTTACTAAATGGTAAGTATATACACATATACCATGAAACAAAATATCATATGTACATACCACAACAATAGATTATAAGATGTTTGTAAGATGTGTGCTTGTAGAATGCAAAGGTTCTACGCTTTAAACTTAACAAATGGTAATACAAACATAACCATAAAAATAGATAGCAAGATTTGCGTAGTACGTAACTTATGTTGTCAATAATGTATCATTCCTTAACTTCAAACTTTTATACATGTATTCAGCTATATTTTTAATATCCCGTTTGTTTGTAGATTGCAAAAGCTCTACCGCTTTAAGCATACTTTTCCTTCTATAGTAATATGGTCAGACTGGTGCAACTCGTAAATCGTTATATAATGAACATTCGAACATAAAATGAAACTCGTCTTCAACACTTTTGCAACGTTTACACTTTCGGCTTTCTCGAGGAGTAATATGTGATTTTGACCATCGACCTCCTTCTATTTCTAAGCGATGAGAAGATACGCGTAATTTGAAAAAAGCAATTTTGAATTTCTTAATGTTAACGATATCCACATATTTTTGAAATTCAAATGATGAAAACGGTTTATAGAAAGAAGCTCTACTGGACTAATTTAGTCTTGTGTTCCAATTTTGTACAAATTATCTGACAAACTTTGCTTTAAAACATTTAGGAACAGTTATTTATGTCCCACACCTTGCATTAACCACACCTCATAAAATCCCAACTATGCTAACGCTGTTTTCGGGTTTGATCAAATTTTGGTATGAGATAATTATATTGAGGGCGTTCTAATTGGTGAAAGTATTTTAAAACATTGTATACAGTTTGAATTTTATTTATAAAAAAATTGCCAGTTTCATTTTCTTACTAATACGATTATACTCATAAACATGAAATTTGGTACATAATATCAAGCTATGACTGGCAATTACATTCATATACGATTCGTATAAGCTAATTCTAGGCTAGATTCGTGTAGTGGCAAGCCAGAAATAATCTAATTGCGAAGTGATTGGATATTTATGCAAAGCGTTTGTTCTCCGTACGTACGTCCCGGACTCCGGTTTATAAACCTATTACGCGCTTCAGTGTCTATAACGCAACACGAAGACCATTGGCTTATTAAAACAGCGGGGCGGGCCCCGTTCATCACCAGGGTTATCCGTAACATATCCCATTCAGGCTCTGTGTTTTACAACAGCCAGTCGGAGTGGAATATTCTAAAAAGTTTAAAGGGATATTATAGTTTTGCGGAATATTATATATCAGGCAAGTGACGCTATATCTTATTCACTACAAATATATTAGTAGTTTGTGAAAATGCCATTGAACGCCATGATATTGGGACATGCGATCCCAAGGCGTTCGATGTATATGTGGCATAGATAATCGGTTGAGACATGATTTCAGATTAAAACAATACTGGAATATAAGCTTTTACAGAGCAGGGTTAAGTCCCCTGTGTGTCATAAAATGAGGCGTTAAGTGCCCTATTCCAGAGTAATATTTAGTCAGCATATAGTTCCCACTCATATACAGAGGCGTACACAGAGTTCTTATTGCAGAGCAGTGTCTAGACTATTGAAATTACAGTGCACCATTTGTAATAAATAGAGGCGTTTATGCTATGTGATAGTCTTACCGGTGTTAATGTAGGACTATACATAACTAAGAACTAACAACTTGTTCTAACTAATAATCTGTAATTACGACGTTATTCATTGTAATGTAGATAGGAAACTGACCAGCAGTAGTCAGTGTTTCAGATTGGAGTGCGTGGTAAGAGAGTGTCTGTTAAAATAAATACTAATAAAGGCGATCCTTTGGGAGCAACAAACACAATTAAGAGAATAAAGCAGCAGACTCGGTTTTATTGTCTGTTCATTGAGTCTTTCTAAGACGACAATACAACAACTGCCCTTTTTAAATTCAAAGTTATAAGTTCTTTCATAATATAAGAATGCGTATTACAAGTTCATAGATATAAAGGATTTCTTGACAGAATTCATTAATGTTCATATCGAAACGATTCGTTCGTGGTCAGTTTGGCAGCTGGAGATTAATCTCTAGTATCGCAGGCCGCGAGGATCTTTGGTCCATTCAAACGTCATTTAGATCTGACTTTATAAAGTGTCAGTTTATCGCTAATTATCTTACACCTCCCGGCGGCACACTGAGGTTGATTAATGGGCATTTAATCCAGCATGTTTCGAAGTGTATGGTAGTTCCATGATGATTACACCGATTATGTGGCCGCCTTGATCGGGCTAATGAGCATTCAACAGTAAGGTGTTACATGACAGTTTAGTTAGACACACAAACTTTGCTTTTAATGTGTGTTTTTAACACTTGTGGCATTTGACGAGGCATTTTTGCTCTTTGCGGCACTTTGGCGGGAAGTAAACCTTCACTTTGACACCGTGATTTTCCTTCTTTTTAAGAAGGTGTCTTCTGTTCCTACGGTAAATGGCATTATCATCTTTTGTCATAATCGCTCATTATGCTTTTTAACTACGAGAGCAGGTTTCCACAATTTGTTAGATGGTTGAATTCTTACTGTGTCTCTAATTGACAAGGGGCTACCGTTTCAATTTGTTATCGTACAACAATTTGTCATAAATAGAGGCCTTTTAAGCTCCACTCTTTACAATTATCAAATATCATGTACACTCCCACTCATGCGCCTTAGAAAAGAGCGTTATCTAGTGCCCTAGCACACATATAACGTTTAAGACCATATCATACAGAGAGGGGCCATGCGCATTACTACAGAGCAGCGTCTAGTTTCATTGTTTAGTTCCCTCTCATATATAGAGGCGTCAAGTGCCTTATTACGTTAAGTGCCCCCTTTTTTACAGAGCATTGCTTAGTTCCCTCTCATACATAGAGACGTCGATCGCCTTATCATAGAGCGGCGTTTAGTGCCCTCTCATACACAGAGGAGTCAAGTGCCTTACTACGGTGTCGTTTGAGTGCCTCTCGCATACATAGAGGAGTTGCGTCCCTTATTATAGAGCGATATTTTAGTGCAATAGCATACATAGAGGCGCTAAGTGCCTTAATATAGAGCGGTATTTTAGTGCCCTTTCATATATAGAGGCGTTAAGTGCCTTATTATAGAGCGGTGTTTTAGTGCCCTCTCATACAGCGAGGCGTTCGAGGCGTTAAGTGCCTTATGATAGAGCGGTATTATAAGTGCCCTCTCATACATTTGAGGCGTTAAGTGCCCGATTATAGAGCGGTATTTTAGTGCCCTCCCATACATCAGGGCGTTAAGTGCCTTATTATAGAGCGGCATTCTAGTGCCCTCTCATACATTCGAGGCGTTAAGTGCCTTATGATAGAGCGGTATTTTAAGTGCCCTCTCATACATTCGAGGCGTTAAGTGCCTTATGATAGAGCGGTATTTTAAGTGCCCTCTCATACATTCGAGGCGTTAAGTGCCTTATGATAGAGCGGTATTTTAAGTGCCCTCTCATACATTCGAGGCGTTAAGTGCCTTATGATAGAGCGGTATTTTAAGTACCCTCTCATACATTCGAGGCGTTAAGTGCCTTATGATAGAGCGGTATTTTAAGTGCCCTCTCATACATTCGAGGCGTTAAGTGCCCGATTATAGAGCGGTATTTTAGTGCCCTCTCATACATCAGGGCGTTAAGTGCCTTATTATAGAGCGGCATTTTAGTGCCCTCTCATACATTCGAGGCGTTAAGTGCCTTATGATAGAGCGGTATTTTAAGTGCCCTCTCATACATTCGAGGCGTTAAGTGCCTTATGATAGAGCGGTATTTTAAGTGCCCTCTCACACATTCGAGGCGTTAAGTGCCCGATTATAGAGCGGTATTTTAGTGCCCTCTCATACATCAGGGCGTTAAGTGCCTTATTATAGAGCGGCATTTTAGTGCCCTCTCATACATTCGAGGCGTTAAGTGCCTTATGATAGAGCGGTATTTTAAGTGCCCTCTCATACATTCGAGGCGTTAAGTGCCCGATTACAGAGCGGTATTTCTCTAAACATGGTGTCCCTCGCTGTATTCACTATTTCAGAGAATGGCCCCCAAAGAAAAAGAACAGCAAGGACAGCCCGACACCGATAAGGTCAACAAAGAAAACCACCAGCAAATCAGGGGAAGTATCAGTTTTACCTGCTAATTTAATAAGGGAAATAACAGAAATATCAATCAGATTATGACGTTAGAATCATTTCATTAACGTCTAAATTCTCACAACACCATATAGTTAGGACGGAATCGGGCGTAAAATGCATAAATTAACCCTAGTGCGTCATCTAGGATAGCACGTATTACTGTGCAGAAGGAATTTCTTTGCAAATAAGAGATAATGTGTAGGATCATTCATTATGTTTTGGTCATATAGAATAGAAAATATTAATATTTGTCAATTCTAAGTCGGACACCTAAACTCCCACGAAAGTCCCGATGTACTCCCTTTAATAAACGAAATAACAGATAACGTCACTCAAAGAGTCACGGCCTCACTGTCCGAAATAGTAGAAAAAGCTTTGGCCTCGAAGGCAAAAACAACCGAATACGTCATCATGAATGACAGTGTTTACTCATTAGTCGGCAAAAGAACACATGGGTCTAACGCACACAAATCGTTTACAAGCGTATGAATGCCAGTCGACTCCACGATATCAGAAAAGATAATATCAAATATACGGGCCATTGAGTTCGTAGATCTAAGTCATTTAAGACACGTCCTTTTACACAATCCCCAAAATATATGTCATATATTTGAAAATATTAAATATCAAGTTCATTGATAAAATATATGTCATATATTTGAAAATATTAAATATCAATTTCATTGATAATCGTTTCAAAGTTCTCTGAATCTTTACAAAATTCAATATCTCATACAGTCTGTGATCTTATCAACAGGTGTGAGTTAATAGCCATTTATCTTTGTCTGTGAGCGGCAGCAGACAGTTCAATGTTCAAAGACGTCCGTGGGAATCGTTAACCTCCACCTTATTCAGTTAATGGTACAATTAATGGTCATTAGAGGATATTAGCATTACCGTATCTTTGATTAAGAATGTCATTACAGTTCACACTTTCTAGTAATTTACACACGAAACCGAGACGTCTCAACACAAGTCAAAGATCAGTGTCCATTAGAATCGTTTGCCGTGTTAGTTAAATAAATAAAATAAATAAATAAACTAAATAAAACATAAATATATTCATAACTTTCACATCCGGTCAACTTCCGGTAGGTCGAAATATTCAGTAGGTAAAAATAAAGAGAAAATCAATTTTTCATAAACATTATTTATACAGGGATTTAGAAGTCACAGGGTCCCGACTTATAATTCCCAAAGATTACCCATGTCGGAACACTTGGTAAATTTGGGAGCCATTGAATAACCATTTCTAAAACACACGCTTGCATTATATCCATTCTGTGTCATACATAACTTAGGACACAATGTTCATTAAAATTAATTATTTCTTGCTGTTTATAATGGTTTCATTACCTGAATTGAATTGAATCAGGTTTTAAGGCGCACCAACACATGAAAGGTTATATGGCGCCTAACAGGCATGAACATGCCAGGATCATCCCCCATGTACATCGAGACAAAATATGGAGGATGGGCCTAGGACCTTCTCACCCTGAACTGCAGAGTTGCTGCAAATTCTATTGTAGACACTCCAATTACGCTGGAGCCACGTTTATTGTTTTCTGCCACTGCTCTTATAGATGTGAGCGAAATGGCACCTGAAACAATGCAGGGGTCATTATGAAGACCCTTAATGAGAATGAACAAAAAATGACAAAATGAGTATGAATGGAAGGGCTGGGGTCCTACCCCCGAACAAGCTATGACAGGCACTTTAGAAATGTATACAAAATAATTCTGTTTTCGTTATTTGAAGTTCTAAAACACATGTACGCATTATCTCCATCCTGTGTCATACATAACTTAGAAAGCATTGTTCAGTCCAATTAATTATATCTTGATGTTTATAGTGGTTCATTACCTGAACAAGCTCGAATAAACGTTATTTTATTGCCGTAACCATACCATGTGCCTTTAACAGCGAACGTTTAACCGATCGGCATCTGTCGACAGATAGATCATCCAATCAATAATTGGGGGGAAAAAAAAAAAAATCAAAAAAAAAAATTCATACTGTCTGGACGGACATTTCTTCGGTCAGTAACAAATCCTACGCTTAATGTGAAAAAGCCATATTATTTCGTCCGTCTGACAACAGGTGCCATACAACACCTTTTGATATGTAAACAATTTGTAGCATCGCTCAGCGGAAAGTCTACCCCCTTTTGTTTTCCAGACATGCTGTTTTTCGTCGTTTACAGACGCCAGTGGAGAAGTCGGCAGTGGAGCTATTTACAATGTGACCGACGGCATTATTCGACACTGCGGACAGTTGCGGTAAAAAACTTATCCGCAATAAATAGAGGCCAGTGGGTTCACGGCCTTCATTACATAGTCGCTCAAGATAACAAGGAACATACATGCGTTCATTTCATTGATAACTTGAGAGCGGGTTGCATTCAAACTAGACTCATTATCAAATATTGACCCCACCATGGGTTCATGTGGGGTTGTATTCGTACACACGGGGAGTGACCTTACCATGTGTTCATGTAGGGTCGTTCTTGTTTATAAACTACATGGATATACCTATATTTCGTATGTGTCGTGTTCGGCAGTTTCCAAATGTCCACTTCAAAGAGACTTTTTGAAGTCTTACATTCGACGGAATACCACTTTACGAGAGGTTCAACGTATATGAATTAGTTTTTGCTTAGTGATTAATGTATATGAATTATTTGTTATTCACGTGTACATTTATGTCAGGATCGTACCATGGGTTCATGTACTATCGTTCAAACGCGTTAAGGTATAATGTGCATTTCGCTCAAACATCAGCGTAAAATACGCTTAATTAATTGATTTGTTTTTCTTTTGTTGTTTCGTGTTCGATATATGCCAAGGTCATTCGTTTTGTTTTTGTTTCTTTCCCTTTCTTATGGCGATTTCATCAGTCAAATTGTCTGATGAGAGTGGCGAAAATCGCCATAGCTAATTAAAGATTATATAAACACCATTAGTGTTTTTAATATAAAAAACAGTTATTTCCAATTAACGACAAATCGTGTAACAACTTAGATTACGTAATATTGCATAATAATATTTAGTACATCTAATTTTATAGTATAGTATAGCTTTATTCTATATCAGTTTCATTATGCAATTAAAGGAAATTAATATGTGTTACATAATATTACAATGTTTCATGCAATATTACATGTCTACTAATTGAACTTTAAACATATTCACACCCTTGTGAATAAAAAGTCACTTTGTGGCATATATCGACACTACACCCACTAGTTGTTTGTTACTTACTTCCCAGAATAAACAATGCGCATAAAATATATCTAAGGGCAGATAAAAATGCATTAAGTCTACCTTCTCGATCTGTGTACTATACGATCAAAACGAAAATCAACACTTTTTAACATAGTATTCCCAAATCGAATTATTTTATTATTTTATCATATTCTAAATCAGAGTATCTTACGAGTTTGACCGTTGACAGTTATTTTTTTATTCAAATACCCAGTAGACGAATGTGAAATGTTACAATATCATTTATTTTCTTCCGAAAAAACGAGTTCTGAAAATAGATACCTTTGTCGAGTGAACTGTTTACTCAAACAACAATGAGTGATACAAATGTGAAAAACTGACCATCTTTTTTTGTATAGCAACTTTTGAAGTTACAATCTCAAACTGATTATTTCTTTTCATTTCAGAAATTGTTAGTTACAAGTGCGTTTCAACGCAGCTTTTATTGTGAGACAAACGTGTGTTTCTCGGACAAGAGTAAGAGAGATATCCGGATAAATTTGGATATACGGACACATGTGCTACATGGACAAGTGATGTATTCAGAGAAATGTTTCATTTACTTTGTCATTACATAAACGATATACGGACAAATGTAAACTGTCGGCCAATCTGGGGATCCCCATTCTAGCTAATTGTACTATAAACTGATGTCAAAAAACACCTATTTAAACCAATCTTAGCAATGCCAAACACGCCAACTCATTGGTTAGTAAGAAAAGGTTGCGGGGACCCTGGATTCTTAGAATGTCATATTGCGAAGTACCTGTATACCATATGTATGCCTTCATTACTCGTAATTTCAACTTTGGAAAATATATTAAGTATCGCTATCCTCTCAAGACGTCGCATGAGCAAATACTCAATCACTCTTTATCTTCTGTTCTTGGCCGGATCGGATATCACGACGAGCTGGGCGTTTGCATTACGGACCATGCTACTGAACTGGCGAGATATAGATATACTTGACTTATCACGTTTTAATTGCAAGGCGCATGAATGGATAACGTTCACAGCAGGAGGGTTCTCACTCTGGATACAGGCACTGCTGACATTGGAACGGGCCTTGTTTACGAGACATCCATTTCTTGCGAGACAAAAGTTGACGCGTCGGAACACGCTGATATTGATAATGGTGACATTTGTTGCGCTTTCGATGTTTAATGGTCATCTTCTGTTCGGTTTCTCATACCAGGACGTCAACGAAGATGTAAATAATGGTAACGGAACATCCGTCGTGAACAGCCTACCATGTTCATATTCCTCTCTTTCCTATCAGCATTGTTATTTGTTTCCGTGGAAATATATGCTATTTCTGGTTTTAGAAATTATACCGTTCATAATGATAGTAGCCTGCAATGTAGTCATAGTAGCGACGTTAAGGGCCCAGCGACGAAGGATCCAGCCGACAACTCAACTCGCGACGTCGTCAAGAAACACCAAAATCGACGTTGCTACCAAGATGATGTTTATCTTGAGCGCAGTGTTTGTCTGTACCACAATGCCATACTGTATCTTACTGCCAATTCTGATTCGGGTAGACAGCGGGATGGACGCAAAACGGTTTGCACAATTTCAACTCGTGAACGCGGTTGTCAATATATTACTGTTGGTCAATTATTCCATTAACTTCTTTCTGTATTGTATTAGTGGCACGAATTTTAGACAGGAAGGCTTACAAATGATGGCGCAAATGAAGACTGAATTGTTCAAACTCTTAAGATTGTAAGAATCCATGATAGGTTATCCATGTGAGATAGGACAACTCTTAGAAAACACATAAAACAATAAATTGCTTCAATGACTGTATACCTACATTTGATTTGACGTCATAGGACGACGTCAAGATGACGTCATGGCGTCAGATGTAAGATGAGAAAGACACCTATCTCACGTGGATGAACTGGTAGTAAGAAATTTGGTCATAATTTCTTACATACAATCTTTATTAAATGTGTTAAAAAGTTTATCAAAAGAGGTTACTGTACATATAATATGAACTAAGGTAAACCTTAAGGTGAACTCAGTCATTTACTTATTTCCATTGTTTAAATAAAGGACATTATATCTAGCACCCAAAACAAGAAATACGAAATAAACACAAAGAAAGCTAAACATAATATGGTCTAAAATGACCAATGTAACACCACTGAAATCATCCTTAAGCTGTATTTACCTTGATCTTGTGATGTTCTTCATGTTCTTATTATTGTTCAGGTAAATCCTCCAGGGGCAGTGGCATACAGGTTTTTGTTTACATGTTGTCTATATAGATGTAGTACTTTGTTTTATATTGAAAGCATACTTAATTAAATCAGAAAAAAAGAGGGATGAAATATCAAAATTTATTTGCTTTTTTTTTTATGTATACTTATATAATAACTACTATAATGCTTTTTAAAAGTTATACTTTTACACGGTCAGCGATTATCATATCACCCACCATAGGCCTACATACATATATATAGGTAGTCGCATATTCTTAACAATAGCAATATAATTGATTTATTTGTTTTTGAAAATCACCCAGTAAAGAATGAGGCGATTAATTTAGTCAGTATACATTTCACTTTGTAAGGAAGATGTGTCATCTTTTTTTTTTATCCAATTTCGATACAAAAATATGAGAACAAAAATGAAGGTTTACTAAAAGTCCAAGACCAGTAGCTAGTTCTACACAATAATGCTATTTCAAACAAGTCATCATTTCAACATATTATCGTAATTGAGGAGTTTGATTAAACAACGATACTCATTTGACATTTTAAATATAAATGCGTCATATTTTCCATTTAACTGGTACCCTCATGCATACCGTAGAAGCAACTGGTACCCTGTTGGATACCGTAGAGTAATCAGGGAACCAGTTTACTAGCCATCGGCGGATATATCTGTAATTAGCAAGGGGCGTATAGGCAGTTTCGAATCCAGTGTATTCATGTCCAGAAAGGTAAATGTATGGTAATTGGTATTATTTAAAAGAACACGCTGGCACTGGAATGAGCCTGACACACGAACGTATGTAAAGCAATGAAACATTTCTTTCATAATGTATATAGAATCATTATTGACTATGAAAATATTTGCTTTCGGGAGATTTGTGGCATGGAAGTGATATATATCAAACTGGTTCTACTCAGATACAAACTAGTAACATGCCATCATGTTTTACATATGCGAACGGCTTCATATATCAAAAATATTTGTTTACGGAGATTGGATTTAAAGCGGTTGTGACATGTTTCACAGGGGACATATTGTCGTGGGGACACGCCCCTCCCACCCCCACCCGCTCTCCCCCACAAGGGACTTCATAAGCATTGTTGTATAGATTATTATTTTTTTGTTTTGTTTACATGTGTGAATGACATAATGCTTGAAAAATATTTGCTTTTTCCAAAGCTTGGTTTGTTTGTTTGTATGATGTTTTACGTCATTTTCAACACATGTAAGGTTATATATGACGGCCGATTTTTATGTGGTAGAGGCAGGCCACTAGAACCAGTACTGTACATCTCCCGCCATCCGTAAGAATCGACACTTCCTCACTTACAAGTCGAACTCCAAGTGGGATTCGAACCCGCAGCGGTGAGTGGCGACCCAGAGCTTGGGTTTAAAGCTATTGTGAAAGGTTTCTCAGGGAACATATTGTCGGAGTATCCTGTGAACGTCTCAAGATGAAATATTTTCATGGTGTTAGTTAAGGTTTCGATGACATCTGTTAGGGTACAGTATCCTGTGAAAGTCTCAAGATGAAATATCTTCATGACAATAAACAAATATGTGACCATGCATGCACAGATAGTACCTATAGCCTATAAACAGTGTTCCCATACGTGACGAACATTTAGTGAAGAATTGGGTGCATCACAAACTTCACTGCAAGTCTAGATTGAGCTATTGTCTAAAATGCCGTCAGAAATATAAGCTCTTATACTATTACAGGCCAAACATGTTGTTTTCTTCCAGGAGAGAGCAATATGCTTATGTACTGGATTCCAAATTACTCAGACAACCTTATAACTTATTTTTCATTTATTATTTATTATGTTAGTGTCTTCACAACTACAATCAACTACTAATATCTCCAAACTGTTAACTTGTTTTGGTTTTGTAATTGCCGTTAATGGTCATGTTCAAAAACATTGGGTTAAGATAATGATTTATTTGTTTTAGTCAAATAAAAAGTCTTGAAACGTTCTTGATAGACATTTGCAATAAGCCTCAAGTTTCATATATATAAGTACTTATGACTTTTCCACACCCTAGCCACAAAACTTTATCAGACACGCATATTGCAATTATTTAAAGAAACCGACAACAACTTGATCAAACCGTTTTTCTGGGACAAGTCAAAATACTTCGAAAAACGCGATCACTATGGAACAAAATAAATATGAATGTATACCTAATTGCTTCGAAAAACGCGATCACTATGGTATACATTCATATTTATTTTGTTCCATAGTGATCGCGATTTTCGAAATGCTTCGAATAACGCGATCACTATGGAACAAAATAAATAGGAATGTTCACCTAATAAGAAATCGCGTTTTTCGAAGCATTTTGACTTGTCACAGAAAAACGGTTTGATCAAGTTGTTGTCGGTTTCGAGAATGACAAACATCTGCGATTCCAACCAGCCCAGATTTGTAGATAATTCTCGGAATTTGGCCAGAGAAAACATTGATGAAAGCAGTTAGGTATCAAATGTTGACCAGAGAAAGCTTCACAAATTGTCTATAACTACATTCTCTGGGACATTTTTTCAGGAAAACTTAAAACATGTTTGCTTTGAACAAATAACACGGAACTCTTTATTTTTTTTTTTTTTTTTTTATGATAAAAAACTGTAGGGTCGGTGCCAAAAAAAAGGGACGGTCGGGTAACCAGAAACACAGGTATTTTTTTCCACTGCCTAATCGTTATTCCCTAGTGGTGGAATCTGACGACGACGTCCGTAAAACTGACGGAAAAGGTCGAGCAATTTTCCGTACTGGGAAATATCTCCCAGTAGAGCAAACGAGTAGACTATGCAAATCACAGGCACATATGTAATACAATAGACATATATTCAGTATATGTAGTAACACAAGCTCATATATAACAATCACTCTGCATTATCACCGAAAACATATTTAGTCTAACATTGAACAGCACCGTGCAAGCATAACACGTGTTGTAATACATATCAATTTAAAGAACTACCAAAAGTGCGGTGGCAGATTTGTATCAGAGCACAAACCATTTTTAGAAAGGCTCCCACCTCCGTATGATAAAATGGCATTTATTAAATACGGCTGGATATTCTGAAGTCGTCAGTCCACTGTAAACCTAGATTAGCCAGCGAGTTACTCGCAGGCTGATCAGGGTTTACAATGTCCGGCTGATGCTCAGTCATTTTCACCAAAACACCCCTTTTGTCACATAAATGGAATGGTCTTAATTCAAGAAAGAACAGTCCATTATATATATGTAGCGGGTTAAGGGTTAACTAATGGAGGTTTACCAAGTCTTCTAAATAATATAAACGTTAAAATAGAAATTAGGGATAAGTCTACTGATCACACAGATGACACTAAATTATAACAAGACATTTCGTGGATAAGTGTTAATAATTTTATGCATAGGGTTTACTTATTTTATGTTTCCGTTCCGTTGAACAAACACGTATACATTAGACGACATCGATATTGACGGGACTTTAGTTATCGGAGATCTGAGCGATTTCTCGTCGATAAGTTTTATATATCATCGCCATGTGGAGCAAGTCCTTTTAGCGAGCATTTGAAAGGGAGATTACGGTTGCGAAAGAGTCCATTTCGGTAGAAAAAAGAGTATGAGAGTGGACCTTGGAATCGACCGAATACGATAAATATGCAATATTGCAGTCTCGGTTTGACTGAGACTGTTCACGGTAGTGAAATATGCTTGCAGCCGACATCCCTCGTCCAAACAAGTTTACTATAGAACAGCAGTAGTAGAGTTGGTAGGAGCGAATAAGTCCAACGTAGAGAGTCTGTAGATGATTAGATTCTCGAAGAAGATTAATGTTGGAATTGTAGATTTTGGCCAATTTATGCCTGCAGAATTGTGACTAGGTCGATCCGATTGTCAGTTCGAAATCGTCTCAACCAAACAGAAACTGATGATTAAAAGCGTCGAAGGTGTCCCAAGTAGGAAAATTCGGCTGCATGTGCTGTCCGTGTTTCTGTTTCTGTAATGGCGCCTCCGATGCACACGCTGGTCTTTTAGCCGTATAACCAAACTACTATCCTAGCCTAGTCAGTGGGTTTCCCGCAAGTTGTTCTAACTTCGGTATCCGTTATGAGTCGTTGTGATCTAACGTAGTTTGCCTCCTATCATGTGCAGGGACTCGCATTCACATTGGGTATGTCGCAAGACGTCCTGTCTGTTCGGTGGTCTGAACTGGAATGACATTTTCTCTTTAAGTCTACAGTACCTGGTATTTCTAGGCGGTCACCCATCCAAGTACTAACCGGGCTCGTCGTTGCTTAACTTCGGCGGACGAGAACCGGTGTTCCAACGTGATATGGCCGTAGACAAAAGTAATGGATATGCCGGGAGCAAATAACTCTATAAACTTTCGGCCTTATGTGCCCTTGTTCTTGCTCAATAGGTACAGTTTCAAAGATACCGAACCGTTTATCACGCCTATTACGCAAATGCCTCTATATGCGCTGCGATTTATAAATAGTGCCTATACTCATTATAGTTAGGTATATTTGCGATTAAAATAATGTTTAAACTATAGTATTTACAATGTATGGGATACGCGCTGTGATATACTGATGTCGACTCGGTATGCATGCGCGACAGATGTAGGTTTCTTTTCAATCGAATTATGGGGAAAAACGTGTAAACAATGGATTTTTTAGGGAATATCTTGATGGAAATAAAGAAAGTTGTTTTATTTCCCAATTATTCTCTATCACTTTTAAACTAATATACGTATTTTTAAGACGTGCCACGGATGGGCTCAAAGACATTTGCTAACATCCAAAGGAAGGCAATATATAACACACATATTATGCATGTTTACCACCCGGTTTGTTTACACATAGATTTGTGACGGGCATTCCAATCATTACACAGATTTATGATAAATACAACACATATGTATGAGTTTCCTCTTTAAAATAATACCTCCTACAACCCAAATAAAACCTCCAGACATAACTGAAATGGTCTAATATTACATATAATCATTCAAAATATACATACTTTTGACTCCATCCTTTTTTCTTATTCTTTACATATTAAAGGTACCTATGCTCAGTACAATACAAAATAGGTGGATCCGTAGGTACGACTACAGATCATCCACAATGGGTTCGATCCCGGACATACTGGTCTCGTTCATAGCCGGAGGCATGGCATTACTAAACTCAAATATCTTTTTTTTACCGTGTGTCACGCGTTTGGATACAACAGACGCAGAAACGTGAAATACACTCAAGTAGGACACGTACATGTACTACTTCAACTTCTCCCTGTGAATGCAATAAATACTGCGTTCCTCGCACAAAATACGCTTGCAAATAGTAGCAACAATTATGATATTAATCTTACCGATCGAGATACCATCCAACTTGATGTAAGAAAGCCGTAGTACGATGAGAAACAACCAGCAACATTCGACGCTCGCTAGGATGCCATGACAGTTTCCGTGACCCGTAAGTGCTTATGGTGTACCAGAAGTAAATCAAATCCCATTGAGTCCAATGCAATATTGAGCAAGCTTTTTAGTTATCCATTTTTCAAAATGAAGTTCAAACTAAGATTCACTTACTTGTTCTTAGTCATGAGACCTGCCTCTCTAGAAAACTGCTGAGAATAGTAGGGGTCATGTGGCATATAAGAAAATAAAATTCTGATCTTTGTTGATACCGTGAACAAACTGCGTTCATTCGGCACCTCTTAAATGTGTTCTACTTTCACTTTCAAAACTGTCAAGTTGACAAATAAAATCATCATACATCCATGCAAATGGTTTTTAGCTATCATAAACAAGTCAATAAAGTCATTTCAGCCAGAAAAACAGGCCTTAAATACTCAGAAATGCCTTTTATCACAAAAAAACGTTAGGGATGATATATTTGGGAACTCCTTTCGACTACACCAGGCATGAATACCACAGTGATTTACTTCCTGTATGCCTTATCGGATAAATTTGCTGACGCCCTGCACTGCATATGTTTTAAAGGGTAAATCCAGATACCAGTGCTTTGTAAACAATATACACGAGGATACATGTGCATTACATGCGAGGAAACGCATGTCTGTTTAAATCAAAACAGTTTTGGCATAGTTCCATATATTTCTGTAGAACAAATTCGCTGTTTCAGCATAGTTACATATATTTATGTAGAACATAAAACGCAAAATGCCTATAGTTACATGGTAAAGTCCTTTATAAACACTGATTGCATTTAAAAAGCAGAGCCCTTTTTTAAACTTCTTCCATTTCATGTGATGTCTCAAACCAGCACAACCACGATGAAACCAGGCAGAGCAATTGTCACACTGTATCCATTCTGTGTCTTTGTATTTTGTCCAACATGTTTTACATCATGCATCACTGTCCTCACCCAACTCTTGCTGAGCCAGGCATGCACTTGGCAAAGGAGAATGAGTTTGTGATTTGCTTGCCTTAGGATTGAGCCTCATGTGCACTTACAGTGTGTGAAGCACCTGACAAAGAAGAATGTTAAAACCCCAATTCAATTCAATTCCAGATGTCTCAGGCAAAGTAGAATTAGTTTCAGATGTCTCTGTCTCAGGAGATTGAAGTTTTGGACTACATGTTGATGGTGAAACTTTTTTCTGTTATTGTTCCGCTTTCTCCTCATTTCAAACTTTTCTGCTACTTCCTCATCACCTTCTGTACTTGCATCTCCTTCATTTTCAGTCAGTTTCAATTTTTTTGATAGTTATTTACCAGACGGTTTCGACACCTGAATTTGTTTCTGTGGGCCATTTTTTCCCAATGTGGTACATTTTTAAATGGTCTTTTCGGAACTGTCCAAACAGTACAAGCAAATATATCTTTACAATTTTTGAAAAATGGAATTTATTATTTTCTGCTTATCAACATTTTTCCTCTTTTTGAAAGTTCACTGTTTTTTTCCACACTATGAAATTCAACTACACTTAAAAAACATTGAAATAGGTCCATGTTCTCAGCGATTTCTTGTTTATAGGATTCAAAGAAAGCACTGCCACATTTGTTAAACTTTTCTCTCTCTACTCATCAAATTCAGGCGTATTTGTGACAGTTTTATGAAAAATTTGAACATTTCCTCAAAAATGTTGGCGAGTCCTCTATTGACATTTTGCTTTATTGTGGTATCTAATAATGACTCTGGCTCATGACTATTGCCAAGAATGAACCGTTCATCCTCTCTTAAGTTATTTATTACTCTTGTTGCATACACAGCTTCGTCATAGCTCTGTTGTTCTTCCACAGTTTTTGAATACCGTAGAGCTTTCTTTTTGTTTAGCAACTTATACCGAATTTTAGCTATGCAGTAGCCAACAATATATCTTATCCACGCCCGGGATACATTGGTAACATATCTTCCTGATAAATGTCTTGCTGATGATGGGTTACTTCATATCTCTTGCTTATTAATACAAATTGTCTGAGTTCTACTGATATATTAATACAGATATGCTTGTGTTCTACTGTAAAAGATTCATTTTCAAACAGTAACATACAACTCATAAGAAATACAGCACTGTTATGATGTTCATGAATGGATGCATAGAACTGCCCAAGGTATTTACATTTGACAGGTCCTTCAAATTTTATTTTGTCAGCTAATAATATTATTTGTTTGTTTTCTCTCTGGCAAAAGTGTGTGTATTTGGATGTGTCTAATTTCTGATGTACTGGAAAGGAGTTCAAACTTCTTCTGCTTTCAATTTCTCTATTATCACGTCTAAATTCAGTTCTTGCTGTAATTCTATTTGATCCTCTTGCTTCAATAATGTCATCAAATTCTTCGTCCAATTCTTCATCAAATTCATGTTCGCAATTGATATCTATGTTTGCATCAACAGCCTACGTCAAAACATCTTGAACTGTGTAAAAATATGTAGTCTGTTCAAGTTTGCAATGCAAACAAAGTATACCGGTATATATAATTCAATTGAAAAGAAACCGACATATGTCACGCATGCATACCGAGTCGACATCAGTATATCACAGCGAGTATCCTATAGATTGTAAATACTATTATTTTATTCACAAATATACGTAACTATAATGAGTATAGGCACTATTTATAAATCGCAGCGCATATAGAGGCATTTGCATAATAGGCGTGATAAACGTTTCGGTAACTTTGAAACTGTACCTATTGAGCAAGACCAAGGGCATATAAGGCCGAAAGTTTATAGAGTTATTTGCTCCCGGCATCTTCTTTACTTTTGTCTACGGCCATATCACGTTGAGCAACGACGAGCCCGGTTAGTACTTGGATTGGGTATACCGGGTGCTGTAGACTTAAAGTGAAAATGTCATTCCAATTCAGACCACCGAACAGGCAGGACGTCTTGCGGATGTCTGGGACCATGTTACACCAGGCGTGTCGCTGTCTGGAATCCCACAAAAGTCACTTGGAGTCCAATATGTTTTATCCTGTTTTTAATGTGGCCCTAAAGAGGGACGTTTAAACTCCTACTCCTACTGCAATTTCGACGTTTGACCAGCGACATACCCATTGTCACTGCGAGTCCCTGCACATGACAGGAGGCAAACTACGGTAGATCACACCGACTCACCACGGATACCGAAGTTGGAACACTGATCTTGTATCAAGGACTAGGGTAAAAGATCAGCGTGTGCATCGAAGGAGCTATTACAGAAACAGACACGGGAAGCAACCTCTAATTATACTGGTAACGTCATGTTTGGCGTTAAGATGTCCCTGTTCCAGTAACAAGAACAGGCTAATTAATTTGTTTTTATCTTGTAACTGAAATTTAAACATGTTTAAGCTGCATGTAAAATATAAATATTTTACATAACGGATTCACAACTATTATAAACTGATATTTTTAAAGTACAAATCACCCAATATAAATATATACATATATATATATATGAACGCACGCACGCAAGCACGCACGCACGCACGCAAGTACGCACGCACGCACGCACGCACTCTCCCCCACACCCACCCAACACCCATTCCCAACCCACCCCCACCACACCCACACACATACATATACATACGCATATTAATATATATTCGTCCTTGTGCGGGTACATATATATCCAGTTATGCCTGCATAACGTGTTTTATGAACAAGTCTTTATTGATAACGTCAATATTAGATGATCAGCATCTTATTATCACGCGCAGGAACATGAGTTCAGTGTGTGCTCAATGCTGATTGGCTATTTTATGGGCGCGCCCATGAGAAGTTGGGCGTCTGGCACACCAGTCATTCAGTTTATATTTATCAATGGATAGAGAGAGAACGCAATTTGCCCACATCCACCCCTTGTATATATATCTATATACACCTTCCCCATTGTGTCGAACCTCTTCCAGAGCGTATTCTTACGACCCTTTCCACATTTCGTGTCGTTTAGGCGGGGCCGGCGTATTTTTACGAACCCCTTACACATTTCCGGTCGTTTACGGGACCATTGTTATTTTTAATTTTGAAATTGTGTTTTGTATATGCATTATGATTATATATCTTGTTGTATAGTAAGAACAAAAGGTTGTATGAGAGTGTGCTTGGTTTAATCATTAAACATTTATATTGTGTTTCATTATATGATAATGTTTGTTTTAGAAAACATATGACTAAAACAAAATTATATTGGGTCATGCAACGCATGACCCCTTTCAATTGCATACACGGATTTTTGACTTCTTTTACCCCGGACTGAGGATCATAAATATATATATATATAAAATTGCGTAAAGAACTTTTTTGTGTTACATAAGTTGTACAATTAGAAACCTTGTCTTAACATTTATGGCTGATATGTTGCGTATTTCTAGATCATACTAGTTGCAATGATTTAAGGGTGCCCTCTGGTAAATATCAGTACAGTAAGAATTTTTAATTTCCCTGTTTTTTATGAAGACTAACATATTACTAGTTAGTTTCTGGAAAAATAATGATGTGTTGGTGATTTAACTTTTAAGCAATATTAATCTTTAGCTATACACCCCCAAAGTGGGGTTTTAAATTCCGAATTAGCTGAAAATTGGGTATGGCTTTAGAAATCACCCAATATTTTAGGTAAAAAAAAGAAGCAAATGAAAAATTTTTTATGAGAAGCTAAACAGGTATCAATACAAAAGTAAGAAAACCCTTAAAATAATAAAAATAGGAGAAATCTTTAAGTTTTCAATTTCAGCACACCTTCAAATGAAACAAAACAAATCACAGAACATTGCATTTTTGGGCAAATTTTGGGCAAGAAAAACTAAAAAAAAATCAGATGAAATTTGTAATAAGCTGGTATATATAATAGAGAATTTTAAGTTTATCAAATAAATGAGATAAAAGTATATGTCGGTGTTCATCTAAAAGAGTTAACAATTAAACATGTTAAAGACCCATCTTTTATTACAGAAAAAAGATAGATATGTGCTTTGGTTTTATTTATTATGTCGAAGTCATTTAAATGACTGGCATACATACACCTGATATACAAATATCACATCTAATTGAATTACAAACAGTGTATCAGTATATAATATACAAAATATGACCAAAATACGTTAAAAGAGATTTTAATTTACCCCACCCACTTCATTTTGTATGGTATATTTTACCCGACTGTTGTATTTGCTTGTGTATACTGAAATAGCATCTGCCATGTTAGAATTAAAATTAATGTTAACACAATGTTATATCAAATCCAAATAATCTATCTCTAAGTGTGATATAACACACAATATACAACAGTTTGTCAATCAGAAGCATGTTATTAAATCACTCGTGTTTTCAGCCCTCATGATATAGTACGTGCACATATGATCTCACAACTGTGGGAAAGTGTGCGATATACCATTATTATGAATGAATCAAACCCTAACCCTGGTATGTCGCACAATATACCAAAGTTTAGAGATCAGATGTGTAGGAATTATACCTCAAGGCTAAAGCCCTCGGGCACATAGGATCTCAGGGATGATACAGTGGTTGAAATAAAAACTGACATATAATAATCTATAATTATCGAACAATGTGTGGGGTTCATGATTGTGAACATGTATACTAAGTATAAAGGATGTATGACACATGGTTACTGGTATATGATCTTGCCAGAATTGAATTTTGTTTAACGGCTCATCAACACATATAGGTTATTTAGAGCCCCACCCATAAAAAAGCAGGAGGATTTATGTCCCCTTACGATGGACGAGGCTAATTGGAAATGACAACACACTGAGGAAACTCAGTGGCGCCGTTGAGTCTTGAACCCGGATCCTGTGCTTTTAAGTGCACCGCACTGTCCACTACACCGACACTTGACAAAACAAATATAACGGCTTAATATGTCAAACTAGTATAGACATGGAAATATCAGTTTCCAGACTGTAATTAGTGGGAAGCGGTCACTAAGTCGACCTTGAACTAGAAGTGTGTTCCATCATCCATGGAACACTTGCTTTGCCTGCTGACAGTGCTGTGTGCTTATTTCCACGGTTAGGTTGCAGGTTAGGCTGATAGAAAGGGCATAACCCTGCCAAAATGAAAGTCAGAGGTGCACATGTGTAACAACATTCCTTGAGATGAAGATGTGTGTAAAGTTTCATGAACATCATTAAAATACTTTTCAATTGATGTCCAAGGTTAGGTTGCAGGTTTAAAACATGACGGACGGACGACGACGGACAAAGTGATCGGTAAGTGTCTGCCATCCGAGGCAGGTAACACAAAAATAAGTGTTCAGTTCTGATATAAATATATCCGTCATGCGGATATTTTTTATTCACTCTTCAACCCAATGCATTTTACTTGACCAGGTTAGACCAGTGACCGTTGCTTTATCAGAGGAGTACCGCTAAGTACAGCAAAACATGTTTCGAGATGCTAATTTCAGTGCTTGATGTTCACTTCAAGATTGCCTGTCACTTTATTTACAAAAGATCTATTTCAAAAGCTCGAATAAACAATAAATAGATTAAAATGACCTTGTGTTCTTAAAAGGCAGTTTGTCAGTTTCAGATACATGTACGCAAATGGAAACTTTTTTTTTTACACAGATCCAACTGAACCAAAGAAAAAATAATACAATATTTTATTTATATTATATTATTTTATTTATATTATATTTATAAACTAAACATCTATTAAATACCACAATAATGAAATTTACTTCATACTTCCAACAAAAAAAATCAACCGTCATATATGGCCTAAAATGTGTTAAAATGATGTAAAACACCAAAAGTCTTTTTGAATGTGAGCAGTATGACATTGTATACATTTGGTGATTTTTAACAGCTTTACACATTATATAAATCTCTGTGAGGTATAATTATGTTCATTTTGGTTCTTTAAAAAAATAACGTCTGCTCAGTCCTCGGTAGAAGTCAGCATCATGATCAGACGAACACATCTCAAGCGAGATACGCAGTAACAAGTATACACTGTAACACATCAGCCCGAAGAAAAATTAACCGCGTTTCTGATTTGGCATAATTAAATTAATATATTTCCTGGAGTTTAGAATCTTGCGATCACAGTCAACTTTTTTGGTTAAATTCAGGGTTGCATTGGTATTTGAAGATCGAAGGGTATCTCTAAACCAGATGATGTGTCTCTGAAATGAACAAAACAAGTTGTTAAAAAGGATGGTGGGGAAAAATATATAAGCCATATGATATATGCATGGAATTTCACATGAATCGACAGAGTGTCCTGTTATTTTTAAAGGGAATTTATATACCGTATTTCCTCTAATAGTAGCTCCCGGGCGCTATGCAAAGTGCGAAGGGCGGCGATACTATTATGATACAAATTTTCAATATATTTCACCTCCTTTCCCCGACTGTTTCCTTATAGAATTACTGTACGGGCATCTTTTACTGTTACACTGGTATTGACTAAACCTAAACCCGACAATGTACTGAGTATATTACTGTCACCACTCTGCATCTGTATGATACACATTTCCGTCAAACTTGACAATTACAACATGGGTTGGTTGCGTATAAATTAAATAATAATAAAAGAAACTAAATAGTAAAATGAAAGAAACAACATAAATAAAAGTGGTAACTTGTATTGATGATGATAGCGCTTTAAGGTTTATGTCATAGACCATACTGGTGTCGAAGGTAAAAAACCTCCCATAATCAAATCCATTAGCGGTAAAGACGAAAACAGTGTGTGTTTTTTAGGAACTTTTAGATTTTTGAAGAAGGTAAAATTTCTTAAAAGAGGTGGGGGTGCTTCTATTAGGGAAGGTGCTTCTAATATAGGAAATACGGTATTATTAATATATAGGTAAATTTACATCACAGAGAAACGTGGTTTTACCATCAACTTGTATAGGTTTTGTGTGATAAATAGAACCTCAGACAATCATCTATTATTTATTAAACTCTTTAGCAAACATTATTTGGTGCTCGACAAGCTGTCGCATTGTATCTTTTTGCAAACTTGTTTAATAAATTCTATAATAAATCAGCACTCGATCATGTAAGATCAGCTATTATATCTGCCAAAAAATTAATATTTAATCATTCTTCTCCTATTACCACTAAACTTGAATCAACAAAATATCTTTTACCAGTATGGTGTCGGGGAGTCTTAACTCTTACCTAGCATTGCAGAGTTAGTTACGTTGAACTTTTGGGCATTACAAATATGGTTGTACGGACATAACAAAAATGAAATCTTGATTATTTAATTATTACACGTCTTTCATATTCAATGTGTGTTTGTGACAACAGATAATATTTTTATTTATTGACTTGGGGGAAATGGGTAGATTTTGGTGTTTCGTGACACCCGTTAGAAGGAATAGTTAAGGTACCAAATGATATTTTGGCTACTTCATTGGTTTAGATAGGAAGTTTCCACTCTGTTTGTTGTTATTTCTATATTTAAAACCAGATTTTTCCCTCCTGACAAGATATGACGTGGATATGGGTGTAGAACCACTGTTCTGACTTATTTTATAAATGAAAGTTTAAACATCATGTTCAGGTAAACTGTTGTTACTCATTAAAATGTGAAGCTTTTTTAATAAATCGTATAATTAATTTTTTGGCATTTTATTTTTTGTATACCATAAAAACTTCATGCTCTCCGAAAGATGTCGGTACTGAAACATTTCAGGTTAGCGTATAGTCCAACCGTGATATATTACAAGATAATTCACCGTAAACGATGTTCTATTTATGTTCTAATACCCCTAAAATGTGAAAATAACGCACACATCTGATATCTTTCGCATTGCTTTGCTGACTCTCCTAACGTTGCAAACGTTACAGTGATATCTTTCGCATTGCCTTGCTTATTCTCCTAAAGTTGCAAACGTTACAGTGATATATCGTTGAATGTAACGAGATATTTTAAACTAGGCTATATAATGCGAGTGTATTAGAATAAATTATAACAAGCATCAAGAATTGCAGGGCAATCCATAGACCCCCACCGGCCCAGACAAACATTTTCCAGACATTTTCTATGATGGAGGTCAAAAATCAAGGTCAAGGTCACAATGACCTTATTTCGGTACGCGACACACCGCTATCCCAAGATGTATTCACATACCAAGTTTGATATCTCTAAGTGTTATAGTATTGAAAATACTGTCCGGACGTCAAGGTTACAATGACCTTATTTTGGTATGCGACACACCGCTATCCCAAGATGTATTCACATACCAAGTTTGGTATCTCTAAGTGTTATAGTATTAAAAATACGGTCCGGACAAGCATTTTCTATGACAGAGGTCACAGGTAAAGGTCACAGTGACCTGTTTGTGGTACGCGACACACCGCTACCCCATGTATATCCACATACCAAGTTTGGTATCTGTCTTATAGTATTAAAAATATGGACCGGACAAGCATTTCGGAAAGACGGTTGGACGCACAGGGTGCAAACCTATAGTCCCCCCACGGTAGGGACCAATTAACTGACAGGTGAAATCAGCAGTTACATTATGCTCAATGTTGAAAAGTCTTGCAACCATATTTACCTGTTGCTACATTTGTAACTTTGTGTTGGCATCCCACATTCTATTGTGCCTCTTCCCAGTTGGTACATTGTTAGTGTAGCCGCACTGTGTATTACTGCATGGAACTGATAAAAAGAAGAATTTTCAAAACTGATTACTTACTTCCCTGGTAAGGATGTATTACTTACTTTCAAATATTAAGAGGTTGGGAACAGTATGCTTATATAAAACAATATTTTTATGATCAGGATTTTCATTTATAAACATTAATAAAACATACATCATAGTGGTCATAGCTATTGAAATTTAAGAGTCAATAACTTGTCAGCCCAAAATTCCACTAGCCTATGTAAATTTCAAAATGTTCAATACCCTGAATGACAGTAGTACTAGCCCCGAGCTATCGGCTTGCGGGTTAAATTGTCAACAGTTTACAAGTAAATGTATTTGCGTACAATTTCAGAGATGTATAGCTTTAATACGCGATAAAAATCAGAGATGAAAAGTGTAATTAAACCTTGTGTGAACAATGAAAGGTTTAGAATGTTCTGTCTGAAAAGTTGACTGTCCGATTAGTGCATCTGAAATGTCACTTGCTTCTCACCAATGGGACTAGGTTCAATTCTCGGCCGGGACATGTGAGGTGACACGGTGGTCAACAAATCAGACAGGTGAGTTTTCTCCGGTTACTACGGTTTCCTCCCACACGAAAAACCTCAGTTACGCTTACATTCGTGTAACGAGAGTAATTGACATATGTTGTATAAACTTGTTTCGCGATCGTTGTAAAATAAATGAAGTTTATACTTTAAAGTGAAGACCCTTGTCTGAATGGTGCACAAAGCACAAATTGAAATTGCAAAACAAGCACTGAAAAAACAACCTTTATAATTGCGGACAATCCATATGTGAGTATCCCCATGGCATGTGACAGCTGAAGTGGCACTTTTTGCAAGAAGATAGGGCATCATCAAGAACACCTAGCTCAACAACCCTTCTACCTGTCCGCCTGTCTCCAGCTACCTCGTCAACGAACTGTCATCCGCAATATCTGACAGTCAGGTATGTCGTTCTGTGACGAAAGGCCTTTAAAAAGAGGCAGAAATAATATTGTAGAAGATATTTTCATGATTTCATAATGTCACTACTATGACAACTGACCAATAACACCGGACTGGGGAAAAAGATCTTCTTAGGCTTCTAACCTGCAAACACTTCCCCTGTTTGAATCAATGGTAAAGTCTGAGGTGACATGTCGTACTTGACATCAGGAACAATCCTGTATACACCCCGGGTACAATCCTGTATACACCTCGTGTACATTCCTGTATACAATAATGTACCAGACTTTAAATCTTGCGAGATCTAATCGTATTTTGAAAATTCTAACATTGATGGTTTTTGTGTGTATTTTATTTAAAAACAATCAAAACTATAATGAAAACAAGTGTATCTGTTAAACATATTATAAACATATTGAAAAGCTTTATTATATTTTAAAGTAAATAACAATAAAACCATTTGCAAGCATTAGACACGCGACCTTCACTCGAGATCTGCAATAGTGGGGTACATTTCTGTATAAAGAAATGACCTTGGGTACAATCCTATATGCAGGAATGTATCTGGGGTACATTCCTGTGGGGATACATTCCTTCAGACAAAGACCCCATATGCGTAATTAACGGTGCGGAAGGGCAGTTATTAATAAAACCAATATTAGTAATAAATGTTGCTAAATGTAAAATGCTCCAATTACAATGACCAACCTGAGCAAGTAACATAATTTTACTTTCGTTTTCGCCAAAAATATGCACTACTGAAGTCAGAGAAAATATAAAATTTCAGAGAACATTTATACTTACAATAACCATGATCGCCGGTGGAATCTACGGTTTCAGTGTTCCCAGTGTTCTGCCATCTTCTCTTCTGTGCTTCTAAGATCTGTTTACGTTTGTTTTATTGTTTTACGCTTAAGAAACCACGTTTTGTTTTACCCATTTTTGTATTCGAGGCTAACAACGCGAAAAGCAGTATGTGTCGAAGGGAGGTAAATCCCGATGTCGTAATAGTAAAATGGCAGCGGAATATGCGCAGATCAGGCTAATTCGTCACCAGAGGGCACCCTTAAACTTGTTTGATTTATTAGTAAATATTTAAATGGATGAAAAGGTGGATGAATAGATGGGTGGACATACTTTTAAAATAAATGACTCGGTGTTGAAATTATTGTATAAGAACTAGTTAGTTGAAGGTTATTTAAATATATCTTTTCCCAAACGTTATGTATAACGGACACTACATACGGAATAAGCTCTTTCAAACAAAAACAATATAGAATCCGTGATATTATGCACACAACAGTAACATACCTTTTTAAAACCTGTATCTAAATACCTCATGCGCTATATAGAACCTTTATCTAAGCACTGTGTATGCCCTGCATAAAACATCCAAGAAAATTGTCTACACAATATATTGTATCAAGAAATTTCGACTGCTTTATGAAATCTGTATCTAAGAACATTTTCCTCCATTTAGAACTTGTATCTATGAACCTTGTTTGCTTTTTTGAAGCTATGAACCATGATTTCCATATAGAACCTTTATTGCGGTGGCTAGACGTAATGGACTGTGGCCGTAATAAACACGGAAATATTGGACTCGGTGTTGAAATTATATATTTCTTTCGAATTAAACACTTTTTAAAAATACTCACACCTACGATATACTATTTGTGAGTCTGAATTCATTAAACGCATGCAATAAAAACAGTGTGTTGTCTGTGCGAAAGAACGCTCGCAAACCGACGTGTGAAAAGACGTTCAGTACGAATAAAAGTTTTTATTTTTCAAAAGCGGAGATTACTATTGGTATATATGGAATTATGTATTCTGGGATATTACACCTATCGCACTTATTTAATACACACTAATTTCTACCGACTGGTAGAAGCGTTTAGTTTTGTGTGAATGCATTTCAAAGTCTCAAACCCTGCTTGCTCCTGACACCGGATGCTGCTTGCTTCTGGCACCGGATCATGTCGTATCTTTATAAACAGCTGGATGTATCCTCTTGACTTTTTTCATTTCAATTTAAAGATGATTTGTTTTCAAACATCAGGCGAAGAACTTACACTCTTTCAGCGGGGTGAACCAGAGCAATCAAACAAAATGGCACCGTAGGTCCGTACTGCACCATAAACCGAACTCGGACCTAGATTAAAAGGAGTTTAGCTGCCTTAATGCATAAAGACGGCTGCCTATACAACATTTTGCAGATTTTGTTTCAGATAATATTTTCGTCAGGCATGGAACTACCGTTTAATTTGGATGTTTCTTGAATTATAATTTTAAGTAAAAGGTACTGGTTGCATATGTTCGTTAGTATGTGTGTATTTCGCATGCATTACACAATACAATGTTGGCGTCTCTGCCTTTGAATGTTGCGTATTTGAAGGTTATTTTGTATGAGTATTGGATATTTTCATCCAAACGATTTTATGATACACACTGTTTGTTTTCGTTCAACGGACATATATTCATAGGGACTGTGTATTTTTAAGCGGTATTCTACTTCAAAGCCACATATTTTAGTCTCGATGCCCATCTCAGAGGACTAGTAAAAATAAAACGACTGACGAAAAGAACACAATTCTGCGACAAGAGATGCACCGTTCGTAACCATCGGGACATCTCCAAATTGCATATAAACAGTAGTTTAATACCTGGTAAAAATAGAACCTAATAGGAATATATGAGTGCTACACAGACTTATTGGCAATCCATATAGATTTTAAATTGCCGTTAGTTAAGATGCTTTAATATTTTAACAGACCAAAATGCAATTTTGTTTTATTAAAGGTCTTTTAAATAAGAGCAATATGCGTGTCTGATAAAGTTGTGTGGCTAGGTTGCATAGAGTGTGGAAAAGTCATATGAAACTTGTCGCTTATTGCACATGTCTATCAAGAACGTTTCAAGATTTTTTATTTGAATAAAACAAATTTATCATTATCTTAACCCAATGTTTTATAACATGACCATTAACGGCAATTACAAAATAAATTAAAAGTTTGGAGATATTTGATAATAAGTGAAACATAAGTTATGAGGTTGTCTGTGTAATTTGGAATCCAGTACATAAGACTATTGCTCTCAATAAAATGCCTGGAAGGAAACAACATGTTTGGCATGTAATAATATAATAGCTTATATTTCTGACGGCAGTTTAGACAATTGCTCAGTCCAGACTTGCGGTGAAGTTTGTGAAGCACCCACTTCTTCACTAAAATGTTCTTCACGTATGGGAACACCGTTCATAGGATATAGGTACTATCTGTGCATGCATTGTCTCATATTTGTTTATTGTCATGAAGATATTTCATCTTGAGACTTTCAAAGGATACCCAAGCAGATGTCATCGAATCCTTTATTAAAACCATGTAAAGAGTTCATAATGAGACTTTCACAGGATACCCAAGAAGATGTCATCGAAGCCTTAACTAACACCATGAACATATTTCATCTTGAGACTTTCACAAGATACTCAAGCAGATCAGCAAACTACCCGCAGTGGTTACTTCCCCTTTCTGTTACAGTAATCACTGCCACCATATACATTTATACCTGAAATCCAGCTAATTTTAATTTTTTGGTTAAATATTTTTTAGGCCAATATTTCGACTTGCTTTGTTCAGAATATAGGAAAATAGTGTGAAAAACGGCATCTGGGTACAAAAATAATATATTTATATAAAACAAAATCAATTTTAGCGAACATGCACACCGGTTACTAAGTTACAGAACTTGTAAACTAACAAACATGTATTCCGTTGAGAACATTACGAAGGTTGTGCGTAATGTAATAAAGAGATTACACCCAAGCCAAATCCAGGTTGAATGTTTTCAACATCTTTCTCGAAGGTGACGATCGATGTTATTGTCAATTGCCTGTTGGTTCCGGTAAGAGTTTCCTGTACCAAACATTACCTAGTGTATCGCCATTTTTTCACAAGGCCCCAGCTATCGTCACGTGATTTGTGTGGTGGCAGGGATTAGTGCCTACAATATCCCTGCGTGGAGTATGGCAGATCAGTAGGGGCGCCACTGAATCATTTCACGTGCCTGAACCGCTTAACTCAAACATAAATAATGTTGGTTGCAATTGGAGGCAACGTAGTTCCCATTTTGCAAGCACGTGTAGATGCGCGGATTTTATAGTACTCTTTTAAAAAACACTAGTTTAAAGCTTATACTAGATGGCAGAGAAAACAAATCATATCGAAAGTCAGTTATTATGTCGGAGAGTCATCAAACAATCATGTTGACAGGTTTTATTGAGATATCATAGTCGGAAATCGCGGTACGAATGCGAAGATCGAAAAAAACAAGTTTTTGGTTTCTTCGAAATTGCCAATGTTTCAAAACGGGCACAAAAATTGTGTATTCTTAAATATTGTTGAAATTGTCAGGAATCGAAAATCATTACCTGTTCTACATTTCCTTAAAATGTTCATGAATATACATTTCGTTATATATATATTTCGTAATATATTACATATTCGTGAATAAACGGTCACCGTTTTGAAATTTGGTACCTGCATTTCACTCTTTCAGAGGATATTCAAAATGGCTGCGACACAGAAAAAACACCAGCCTAGGGCCAGTCAGTCGCATGCCATAAACCCCACTTCTCCCTGGACAAATTAAAATATCAGGTTCACACTGTCACTAAAACTAAATTGTGAATTGAACTGAACTGTTGTATTTCCATTTCCACAGTCCAAACGATGTTTTCTGAATTTTATTGGATTATAAAGATTGTGGAATAACAGATGGCGGGAGGTGTATATTACTGGTTCTTCCCAGAAAAGTGGGTGGTCTGCCTCCACCAAAAAACAACAACAACAGATATACGTATATAATATATATATATAACCCCACATA
Source organism: Cyrtodaria siliqua (assembly GCA_037043455.1). NCBI lineage: Eukaryota > Metazoa > Mollusca > Bivalvia > Adapedonta > Hiatellidae > Cyrtodaria > Cyrtodaria siliqua. The sequence continues at coordinate 3,133 of JAWPHD010006896.1, read as the reverse complement.
ATTATGTTGAAAATGACCTGCATCATATAAACAATACAGGCTGAGAGGTGCGTATATTAAAGTGACATGCAGCAATCTTATCGTATGATGCAATTTAATTTTGTATGTAATACCCTTTATATTTGGGATGTTTTGATGTAAATAATTAAAATAAAATGTTGTAAATCAAATAAAAAATTCACTTTGATATCTGACTTGTTACATATTTTTTACTTAGTCATGAAAGATATTATTCAAGACCTTAATATGTACCTTAAATGTTTATTGATTACCATCGAATGGTGAGGTGGCATATGGTGTTAGTCATCTTTGCGACTATATCCATCCACAGTTTTTAACTAATTGTTTCGAAACTTTTCATGATGTTTATCTATGATGTCAAGAGGTGCATATCGATTTTACATTAAAATCATTATTTATGAATATATATTTTTGCATTTTACAATTTTCCACGGATTGTTTTCAGTGCATGGAGATGTTCGGGTGCCATTTTTATATTCGTATATATTCTCATTTTCACCTCTCACCGCTGCGGGTTCAAATCCCACTGAGTGCTCAACTTGTAGGTTAGAAAGTGTTTCTTACGGATTGCAGAAAGTATACAGTACTGGTTTTACCCAGGAAAAGTGGGGTTGTCTGCCGCTACCAAAAACAAACTTGACCGTCATTTATGGCCTAAAATGTGTTATAATGACTTAAAACACCATTCAAACAAACAAACCTAAAACAGCATGACAATACTCTTTCAAAATATAAACATGATAAAGTAAAAAAAGGCCGTCTTTTCGTTACTTCGATACTATCAGAATCATTGAATAAGTATTATGACAGTGTTTCTGTCTGAAGAAAATTCATCTTAGGTTTCAACTGACAAATGGTCTATATTTAAACTAATAGTAAGATCCCCTCAAACCCTTTGATGTGTGGGTGATATATTCCACGGTTGATTCATGATACCACCATGGGACAGCAACAGTCAAAAACACAGCAATACATCTATGAATATGTTTAAAAATGTATGCTTGCAAGAGCTTTCAAAACAGACTTTCATGGTTTTAGTTGGGGTAGGGGTTGAAAGGGGATGGGCGCATCCTTTTAAATATCAGCTCAGATGCCCTCCACCACCCTTGTAAACCTTGTTCGCTCAACTTCTCCTACGTTTTTCATCCGATTTTTACGAAACTTCACTGAAAGTATCAGTATGATGCCTAGTAGTGCATATTGTCAGGTCGTTCCGGTTAAATAGTTTTTGGCAAAGTTATGGGACTTTGAAGTTTTTCAAAGGTAAACATTGTCCACTCCTCTTACGTTATCCATCCGTTTTTCAGTAAACTTCATAGAAAGTATCAGTATGATGTCAAGAAGCGCATATTATCCGGAGGTTCCGTTTAAATGATTTTTGGCGGAGTTATGGGACTTTGAAGTTTTTCAGCTCATCCTCTACTACGTTTTTTCATCCGATTTTCACGAAACTTGACAGGAAGTATCAGTATGGCAGGTCAATATAGCAGGTCTTATTGACCAATTTGGTCGAATGCTGTTTTACGCCAGCGTTAGGAAAGCAACAATGTTGAACATGTGTAAATGAATAATTTATGATTAGAGAACAAAACGGATCACACATGCTACAACAATGATTTTACAAGACTAGTATAAAGGGCATTAACTTCAGTATTGTGTATCTGCATTATCTGCCGTCGCTTTCCACCACATTATTTGCTGATCAAATTACACATAAAATTGGTAACGGTAGCTGTAATAGACTTTGAGAGTAGGCGGCACATTTTACAATATTAGTTTTGGATGGTCTATTCGAAACAATTGTAAAATGGTCAACAGTTCATGTACGTTGTTTCGGATTTATCTACGCTTGATTTCTGCAACGAAACATACGGGCTGATGTTGTAATAATATCTGAAAGCACACTAGTGCAAACCTGTCGAGATCCCATTGTTGGTGCACTTGGTCATCGAAACCAAGGATTCGCTCGGCACTATTGTCAGCTGATTTACGATGTTGACTATAAGCCTTTGGGTAGCGTGAAACCCTTCAGTCACATTGCATTGGTATCATCGACAAGAAATATGAGTTTCCTTGAACAATCCTAATAAAATGTATATAAGTAATTTATAATCTCACACATAGTCGCCTCTTTTAACAAGGTCCTGGGGCAAAATATACTATGTCATCCCATCATCATAACACTTAATTTGAGAAAGAAAAAACAGATTTGACAAAAATGACGTGTCGGGTAAATGCCCGACGGTACGATGAAGATTGTACGATGGCACGATGGTACGATGGCGATGGCACGATGGTCTTCGCATTATCCTCATCGTACCATGGTCATCACACCATCGCGAGTCGACATGTAAACGTGTTGGTGGCTTTGGTACGATGAACCATCATACCATCGTACCTTCGCGGTAACAATTCGATGCGCGATGATACGATGAACCATAACAAGTCGGTGCATCTCCATTGTACCAGCGTACCGTCGACAAATTGATGTACAACTTGAAGTTTTAATTATTATTCAAGCGTAGAAATCACTAGATAAAAGTGTCAGCATTATAAAATGGAAGTTTGTTATGAACGTATTTTATCCGCATTTAATTAATTTGTCCTTTGTAAATATATTATATATGAAAACTGTGGTTCAAGTAAAGAAAAACTCTTATCCAGGCATGGAGGAAAAATCCTCGCGATTTCATGTTCATGTTATCATTTCTTTCATGCTCATTAAATAACCACCGTGGCAGAAAGGGTTAAGACGATGTATTTGAAACATTCTCGCCTTTCACTGCAGCGGGTTAAAATCCTACTGGAAACTCGAATTGACATATGAGAAAGTAACGATTTTTTACGCATGGTGGGAGGTATACGTCTATCTATGTGGGTGTTCTGCCTCCACCACTAACACATAATCTACAGTGATGACATATTACGTCAAACGAAACCCATAACTAAGTAATGTTCATGACTTATTAATTCTGAAATGTTAGTCATGGGTATTACAACCAAGTATAAAGGTCAAACAGGAAATGCAGCTTTCACAGAACACAGTAAAACCAAAAACACGAAAAGGGATAATCATGTATGGCAATGTTAACAAAGAATAAAGGCACATGAC